>QOCX01003301.1:0-17981 GCA_005959815.1 Sarcophaga bullata | reverse complement strand
CGCTGCTAAAATTTGTGGATTGCGTCTTGGATTTTCAAATTCGAATTTATCTTCACACACATAAATTAAGACGTTTTTATTTCCTCACTATAGCTTTCAATGTACTCCAAAATTTGGAGCGCATCTTCAACCAAAAAAAGACATTTTAAAGTTCGTAACTGCTTGTTCTCTTGATTTACCTCCTATATTATTGGCAATGTAATCTGTGCGAAATGTCGTAAAATGCCTCTCACTATTAAACTTAGTGTGAATTTGAATTATTTGGAAACATTTTAAACATTGTGATTCAGCCTTAAAATTATAAGTAAAAAAAAATATTTTCCCATTTATTTTGCAAATTCTTTTTGTAAGGAATACAAAAAAACACAAAAACGTTTTCAATTATACAAGAGTAAATTACAAGAGATCATTTAATAACTTTTCTGTAAATAATATGAGTTTAAAATTTAAAACTACCACCAATTTTCTCCAAGTGTTTTTTAAAACACTTTTAAACTATATCATATGAAAAACAAAAACAAAATATTGTTTACAAGCCAAGTATACGAAAGTGTTGTTGCTTTGCTCTTGCTTGTATACAGTGAATTACAACAACAAAAAAAAATAAACAAAATTGTTTGTGTGTTTCGTATTGCTTGTTTTGAGTGATCTATGTGTGTATTAAAACACACTGGTTATAGCTAAGTGCTTGGGCACCCTTGCATCGTCATAATCAGACATCGGCACAAATAGAGTGGTATACAAATGTGAGTGTATTTGTGAGAGGCATGTGTCTAATCCAGAGGAAAAATGTTAGAAATTATTGTTTCAAGCAGTGTTCGAACATATCTGGTTTGGTTTGATGTCAAGATTTACATACATAATAATGTATGAAAATTTTGTGGTGACTGATTTGCGAAACAAAGGACCATAAAATATAATTCTTTGAAATATTTAGGCAGCAAAATTTTATCAGTACACTTTTTCCAAACGAAAGAATTGGTATTTTTCGTACAAGTTTTTATGGATGTGTAGCAAGAGTCATCATTATATTTTGCAAGTAACTGAATATAGGCGCTTATATGTTGCCGTTTGTTGGCTTCTAGAATTGGGACTTTTATTTTCATATCCCGAATTTAACATAAAATTACTTTTATCTTTAAAATCCCGTATTAACTTTTTAGACAAATGTTCCCGTTCGCAGCCCATTATTGAATGAAGCTCGGTATGACAACTTCTTTAATGAGTATTCACACATTTTTTTATTATTTGTGCACATACCAAACACTCAGCCTTATTCAATATATTTAAAGAAAAAAATTCTGTTATTTAGTTTTTATTCCACATTTTAATTTTTCTTTGGGACTACCTGCTTCACTGAATGCCATTTTACGCTCTTTGATGATCATGTCTTATGAGTGTAAAAAGATAAAGGTGTTTGGGCCCCGGGGGACATTGGTGCCGACGTAAGGTCATAATTATCATCTCTTGTTATTCAGTGCTATATAATATACACAATATACTATATACTGTTACGAAAATGGAAATGGTGTAGCATCGTTTAACAATAAAATGTTAATCAAAAGCAAAAACAAAACAATGGACTAGTTTACTCGATTAGCAAATAAACAAAAATAAAACTACATCAATTTTAAGAAAAATGGATAAACAAGTAAACCAACAAGCAACAACAAGTTGTGAAAAGTGGCACACAAAATTGTGCGATTAATAAACTGAACACAAATTTATTTTTATTTTTCTTTGCAATTTGTGTCAGAAGTGGGATTACAAAATCTAAATGTAAAGATAAAAAAATTAAACTCTCCGAACTAAGAGTGGTACGTCTTAAACGAGAGTTCTGTAAATTAGAGCTGCGAACAACGGGCACGAAAAATGAACTCCAGAGGCGTTTAAGGGAGGAAGGAAAAGTGCCAACTTTAGAAAAGACTGACGAAAAACTTGTTATGATGAAGGAGGAAAAAAAGAATAAGAAAGTCGAACGAGATAGCGAACTAGACTGGGATGCCGATGAACAAGTAGGTGAAAGTTTTCCTATTGCGACGGGTAACAAGAGGGAACGAATGATCGATATTTCCTCACCAGTGGAAAAAGGAAAGATCGTGATGGTGGTCCTAAAGATTCAGGACGTAAGCTGAGTCGCTCACGATCTAAAGAACGAGAGCGGGAATACAGGGAATGCGAATGTGAAAGGGAACGAGAGTACGAACATGAACGTAAAGGTGAGCAGAGGGAGAAAGAACGAGAACCCGAAAGAGAACGTGAACGTGAAAGGGAACGCGAAAGAAAAAGTGACAGGGAACGCGAGGATAAAGTTATGAAAAACGTTGGATACCTACAAAGTAGGAAAGAAATAGATGAAGATTTACGTGAACGCAAAAAGGCAGAGAAGAAAGCGCGGGAAAAGGAAGTGAAGCGGCTTAAAGAATTCCAAGATGACTGCAATGACGAAAGGGATGATGGTAAATTTTACAACGACATCTGGCGGAAAGGGTTCGAAAGGCAGATTTAGATGGAAAGGACCGAAATAAAGAACATGAAAAATTGTACAGACCGCAGATAATTATTGATGTTAATTTGGAAAATTTACAGCGTAAAGAACGAGAACAAGTTCTAGTCAGGGATTAACACATGTCTTCAGGGAAACGTCGAAATTCACTTGAAATGTACCATCGGAATGACATCAGTGTGGGAGTAGTAAATGTAGGAACTGTAGGCTCAACAATGCGATCGCTTCCTAAAGCAGACTCTGTAGATTCGTCGTTTAATGACGATGCGGACTCTTGGCATGAGACATTGTCTAATTCTAGAAAGTCGATATAACCGCTACGTAACACCTCAAGCATTCACCATAGAGAAGACAATCTTTCCAGATCCGCTCGCACGATTTTCAGAAGACAAGTAAATAAAGTGCGAAAAATGGAAGTCGTGGAGGAAGTAGAATGCCTTTTAAATAAAATTAAAAGTCTAAACGATGTAATGTACAGTCGTACACGCAGAACGACTGGCGAAATATGTAGAAGAGATTATGAGCCTATTTGGGACGAACAGGCTTAAGTGGGCGGCAGTGTTACGATATTGAAATGGTGTAACATCGTTTAACATTAAAATGTTAAACAAAAGCTACAAAAACAGAAACAAAATGGACTTGTTTACTTGATTAGGAAATAAACAAAAATAAAACAATAATCACTATCAGTTTTACAAAAAAGGGATAAACCTGAACCTTCCCCTACGAGAACATTCATCAGACTGTTTACGTCGCTATATAACAACACAAAGCATGCAATCATGGTTTGACGTCCTCCGTTACAAAAATCTACAGAACAATTGTGTAATAATTGTTATTGTTTATCGCATAGGGCATCAAAGCAAGAACAAATAAAACAATTGTTGTTGGAACAAGTTGTGAACAGTGACATACTAAATTGTGCTATTAATAAAAAACCCATTACCGGCGTAATTAGAGTTAGAAACAAAATGTTATAAGTTTTGCAAATGTGTTAAAAGCAACAGATAAACAGAGTGAAAACTGGCGAATAAAGTCGAAAAATTAAATGTCAATAAACATTATTGTGTGATAAAAAAGGGAATATTCGGAATATTTTTTATTTCTTCAATGAAAATTTTAATAATTCCTAAATATTTAAATATTAATCGAAATGTGGGTGATTTTCGGTCACAATGAATGTAATTTCTTTTGTAAAAGATAATTAAGAAGAAATAATACGAGATCAAAATAAGACATACTGCTCATAAAAAATTTTCTTTCTGAGTGTTGCCAATATTTTTTTCATATCTTGGACGAAAACGTTAAAAGTTATTATTTTTAATTCATATTATATTATATATTAATAGTTTCACACAAAATTATACATTGTTGTCAATACGCGCCAAATTCCCGTTTCGTCTCGGTATTACCCGGTGCTATATACCATATACCATATATCATATATATTATACTATATACTATATACGGAAAAATAAAATTACATACATAAAATACCTCATATCCAGCGGCTGCGCTGGTTCGCTGTCGTTCAATTGGAAGAGGGTGCTCCGGCGAGATGGGTATTTGATGCGGGGATCTGCGCAAGTCGGCGAAGAGGACGACATTCGACCGAATCGAGAAAGCCCTGCCATCGATTGGTGTGACCAACTGGCGTAGGCGCGCAAGAAGCAGAGGCGCCTGGAAGTATGTGTTGCGGCAGACCGAAATCCGTTAACGGGTTGTTATTGCCAATTAAGTAACTAAGTAAGCATATTAACACATGTATGTACACATAAACAATTCATGTAGCTTTAATAATAGAATATATATTTTTTTAAATTTCAAAAATTTACTATGCTATACATAAGAAATAGTCCCCGTAGTCTAGTAGATAGTGTGTTATGTTATTAGACGTAAGACCGAGGCTCAAAAATATTTCAGCGACGACTTCCTCTCAGCAGATTTCTGTCTTGAACGTTAAGTGTAATAGACGTGTACGGAGATCAATAAAATTTGCGTTTTAAAAAGGAATTTGTCTCTTTAATAATTCTTTTACTCTCCTTTGTTCGTGTAAATAACAACAAAATAAAAACATCAAAAATTTCGAATGAGTGAGCTTAATGCTCCAAACTCATGTAACAACAACAATGTTAATTCTTTCTTAAAAAACAATGTACAATTGAATTACAATATTAAAAAGAATAAAAGAGAAGAAAAAGAATAAACGAAAACATGAATAATGGGAGTGTTACTAGACATTGTAAGACTAATTATTACTCAGTTCTTGACTGTGAGAACGATACTCAGTGTTATAAAAATGGATTAAAAAATTCGGAAATCATGTAAATGAAAGAAATAAAAAACATGAAAGTTCTTATCATGTGAGTGAATAACAATACCTCCACGATAGAAAACCCAGATAACACAGTGATTAATATCGAAAAAATTAAGAACTAAAAATTAAAAAATAAAAAAATTCATTAAAGCTAATCAGTTTTCCACTAAATTATCCATTGAAAAAGGAATAAAACTCCCAATATTTATGGTTCAAATAGCACCAAATAGCAGTATCAATAAACTTAAAAATATAAAAACAATACCCGAAATACCCCAATGCCTCAATCGTCAAGGCTTTTTCCTGCTATTATTTTATTTTGTGTTCTTTGCAATAAATATAGTCATCCAGCATCCTACAAGGGGTGCGAAATATATAAGCAGCTGAAACAAAAAATGAATTCTAAAAGAAAAAATTTACTTGTAAATAAAGCTTATAATTTTAATATACAGTGGAAGCAAAACTGTCCAGATGTTTTGTATTAAGAAAGTAAAGTAATGAAAGTAATACAAATATGGGTGTATTATCGAATATATATATTTTTATTTTATTGAACATTATTCTAACTTATAAAGAATAAAAACTTATATAAATTTCATAAAAAAATAAAAAAATCAAAAAATTGTTGAAAATCATTAATCGTTGCCAATTTAATATTTATTTTTGAAGAAATTTATATAAGTTTTTGTTCTTTATAATTTAGAATAATGTTCAAAAGAATAAAAAATACACACATATTTGATAATACACCTATATTTGTATTACTTTCATTACCTTACTTTCTTAATACAAAACATCTGGACAGTTTTGCTTCTCACTGTATATACTAATACAGCATATTTTGCAAATATAGTAAAGGGTAATAATACTACTAACAAAGATATAATAGCCACATCTACCACAATCAATAACTCCTTTACTCAAGAATTAAAAGACTTTATGATAAATATAAATAATCAAATGATAAACTTTCAAAAACAACTAGAACTACAGGTATCAAGAATTGATATAATTTTTTCAATGCTTAAAACAACCAAACTTTCATTTCAAAAAAAACTAAAATTCGTACATATTAACATTAATTCTCTGACATTAATGGATTGAAGATATGAGCTTCATGAATTCATAAAGAAAAATACACCCGATACTGTACTTATAAACGAAACAAAATTAAATCATAAACATAAAATTCAGTTTGACAAATACCATGTTATAAGAAGAGATAGAAAAGGTGCAACACAAGCAGGTGGAACAATGATATTAATTAGGGATAACTTAAATTGTTTAATTATACAAATAGATATTTGTTTAATCGATTGTAGACTTCATACTATTACCGAAAATGACACAATAAACTCATTTAAAACTTTAGATTATGATAGCTACCATGATGCTGTACAGTTAATAACCTTCATGAATAAAGAAAACGAAAATTTCATATTTTTTTAGAGATACCGTAAAACTTACGAACAACTATAAGTGTATTGGAAAAAATTTCAAAACAATTTTAGTCGAAAACTCACCCAAGATACTCAAACTCCTAATAATCGTAACCTTTCCAGTGCAGAAATAGACTATCACTTAGACAGACTAAATGATGCTATGCTTAAAGCAACAGAGGAAACAGTTCCCAAACATAAAATTGGCAAAACCAAGAATAAGCAACTGAACTACTAGAATGTTATATTCTGAGAAGAGCAAAATATTAACATTAGTCAAAAAACATAACAGATTAGAAATAATACTTTCCGAAGAGACACTAACATTAGCAAAGGCAAAAATAAAAAACTTATCAAAGAAAATTTTGCAATAAATATCAATAGACAGATTAAAGAAAAATTAACGAATATAGATCCCAAAGATTTGAGGGATATGTACAACCAAATAAAGAAAAACTTTAAAGTATTTAAACCCTTAAATTTACAATTAATTTAAATTCCTACAAATGATGAACTTATTCTGAATAACGTGGGGATAAACCCTCAAAGTTTAAGAAAAGATGATCAAAATAATTATATTGTTGAAGTTCAGATTCAAATGTTAAATACTATAGGATCCTAGTTTGAGACCATTCATGAGTGCAAAGAAACTATTCCAAATAATGTGGCTCACCAACAAGTCCAAACCTCTTTTAATAGGTTTCTTGAATTGAAAAGGGAATATGAAAACAATAAAACTACACTTATAAATTTCAATGAAACAATACTATCTGACAACTTTGTTGAAGATGATTCTATTGACTTTTTCATACCAAGAAATAATATTCTTTGTATTTTTTCTAAATTAAAAAATAAATTGTAGTCCGGAATTGATAGTATACCAAATATAATCTTAAAGAACTTTCCACAAAATATGATTTCTGATTTTTGCATATTGTTCAACAATGTGCTGAATAATTCATATTTTCCTGACAAATGGAAAATAGCTAAAGTTGTGTTAGTACCTAAAAAGGATAAAGAACCAAAAAACCCAAAAAAGTTGCGACCCATAAGTTTGCTTCCTAACATCAGTAAAATTTTAAAATGCGTAAATAATATGGTATATAAATTTTGTAATGATAATAAAACTTAGAGCGAAAAACAATTTGGCTTTAAATTCAAACACTTTACCATTAATGCAATGCATAAAATAACTTCTGATATTAATTGGAATTGGCAAAAAACTTTAATACAGAAATATACATGAAAAAAGCATTCGACAGTGTTTGGATTAGTGGCTTAATACATAAATTATTTCAATACGGACTACCCTTACACCAGGTAATACTGATATATAACATGATAAGCAACAAAACATTCTAAGTCTCCTATCAGAATATTGAAACCGATAAATCATTTCATATTACAAATGGACTACAACAGGGAACAGTCAATTCGCCCATCCTTTTTATACATAGATAACATCATTTCATTTGCGGATGATATTATAATAAACCATCATGACGATAAAATCGAAAAAATTAACAGTAATTTACAAATATTCTATAATAAGGTAGAACAATATTCAATTGATTGGAACATGAAAATAAACGCACAAAAATGTGAAACTATACTGTTTAGACCACCAGTGAATAAATGTAATTATAATATAAGGAAAAATTGGAAGAGTTTTCAAATAAAGTCTAATTTACATAATTGCAACATACCAGTGAAAGAAGTAGTAAAATATTTAGGTGTGTACCTTAATAAATTTTTATATTTCAATTTTCATATTAAAGAAACTTTATCCAAAACAAAAAAGCTTATTTTTCATATAGACCTTTATTTCACTCGAAATATATTAAGAAAAAAGTTAAAATAATAATGTATCAATCCCTAAATAGACCTATCCCTACATACGCATGTCTCATTTGGTTCAATATTTCCCTCTCATATATGGAAAAAATTATAATATTTGAGAGGAAATGCTTAAGCTCATACATTTCACTTTATAGATAGACTTCACTAAGTATATTTTCAACAAAATCCTGTATAATAATGCAAATATAGTTCGTATAGATAATTTTATAATTTACCTGATAAGGAAACACCTATTATGATGTTGCAAATGTACAGATAATAGTTATATAATAGCTCCTTATTATACAAACTATGACCTAGATCCTTAGAAAATAGATTTGTTCCACCAGAAGCTTTTGTGTACCTGGATAGTAAAGATTTTGTCCAAAACAATAATGGTGTTCCCATCTCATATCACGATTAAAGGCGGGCGACTACAAAAACTATAAATTGTAATTTTAATCAATTAGATATGAGATACAGTACAGGTATATCAGAAAAGGACCTGAAATTAGCGCAAAAATCTAATAACAAAATGTTTTGATGGCTACCAAACTAAAGATTTCTATTTCTTTTTTACCCCNNTGACTTGAACTTTTTCTTTTTTTCCTGATATAAAAATAATGTAATAACTTTTCATTGTACTATGTAATATAATAAAAATTATATTTACTTTTTGTAAATATATAAATACTGTTATTACTTTTGTAAAAAGCAAATTATTATTATGTTATATTATAGCACTAGAATGCTCGATTTAGAGACATTGTACAAACGAATTTGTTATTGTTAACTAGTGCTTATAATAGTTTAAAGTTAATTATTTTAATAAATAAATAAACAATAAAAAAAGCAGATTTCTGGCAAAAACTCTGAGAGTAAATGAAAATTACCACGAAAAGTTTCTCAAACATCTGTCGTTCGGCGTCAACTTTAAGCTGTTGGTACCACAACTCATGTATAAAATTAACATACACAACATAAGTGGTGTGAGAAACTAGTTCGTAATCCTGATGGAATTATGTATCTATAGAATATTTTTGGTTAACAGGCTTATCATACGAATTCGCATACAAAATATGATTATAATTCAATTTTATAATTCAATTCTTTTATAATTCAATATTACTTTTTATAAATGCATGGATTGTTTTTTATATTTTTTATTTATACGTTTCTCTTCAATAAGTATTTTAAGCTGTTATTTAATTATTATTTTATGTTGTATTGGCATCACTAATTTGCCTTTAGCTGCTCACAAAAATAGAAAATATTCTAAGTTGTGCAGAAACTGCTTAGGTTGTTGTTTTGGATTTTTCGGTTCTGTCTTCAAATTATTCGGTTCGTATAAACGTGTTTATTATAAACTGGCAGCTTTCTGCGCCATTACGCATTTTCGATGCAAGATTGCATAAGTGAAATATTTTCGGTGAGCATTTCAAACAGTCAACCCTATGGTCCAGGATATCAAGAGTCTTGTACAACTTTGGTGCAATTAAAAGAGGGCTCACCTTAATTTTCCTCACGGTTTAACGCTTGGCTGCAGATGCATAATGATTTTGTTGGTGAAGTTCTACCTTCATTTTCCACTCCATTTTCCTTTCAGCTATTTATTGAACTGTTGAGGAACTCAACTAGATACGAGAAACTCAACTACGATATTACGTTGAGTTTTTTCTTTCCTAAAGTGACGAATTACATCTTCAGACTTTTCAATAAGGGTTTGGTTTTCCATTGTAAAAAAAAACTTGCTAAATATTTTAAATTCTAACATTGTTGTGAAGCGAGCTTTCAAAAAATTTCTGACAATGAATAATGCTATAAGTTTTTACTTTTTATACCGCTCCTTTTTTCTCTGATATACATATCGTTAATATAATTCACAAAGACGCTAAGTCCACTCTTTTCCAAAACTGAGATTTTAATGCAAAACGGTAACACTACACAAAATACATATTTTACAACAAAAAATATCATTATGTAGTTTAATGTTTTGAGAGGGATGGTTTGCATGCAAACAAGGTAAAGTTTCTGACTGTGGTAAACGTGGCTACCACCAAGGCGATCCTTGTCTTGCTGCATTCAAGTTGACACGCAGCCTCCTCGTGGCCCCTCCTGGATGGCATTCTAGCACCCGCTAGATGTTAACTAATGCGTGCAGCGAAGTCCAATCCCCTGGACGTTAAATGTGGGTTTGTGCGTAGGCTTGGAACCCACCACGTAAAAATTCATCCAGTGAAGACCAAAATACAAGCCTCTAAAAGGATCCCCTAAAAGTTGACGACACGGCAAACGTTTAAAGGACTAATTTAAGAATAGGCACGTGGAGCGTCCGCACCCTTCACAGGGTAGGCGCTTCCGCCCAGTTGGCGGATGCCCTCATGAAATGTAAGACGGACATCACTGCCATATAGGAAATGCGATGGATAGGACAAGGATGCAAAAGGCTAGCATCCTGCGATGTGTATTACAGCTGCCATGTTATAAGCACGAATCGGATGCGGATTTGTGGTTAGTAAGAAACTTCGCCATCTTGTCTCTGGGTTCACCTGTGAACGAAAGAATAGCCACAATCCGCATCAGGGCAAAATTCTACAACATCAGCCTAATTTGTGCTCACGCCCCGACGGAAGAAAAGGACGATGTGGTTAAGGATGCCTTCTACGCTAAATTCGAGGACGTATATGATAAGTGCCCGGCCCATGACGCCAAAATCGTTCTCGGAGATTTTTAATGCGAAGGTCGGGCGGGAAGGTATCTTTGGCCCCAATGTCGGACAGTTCAGCCTCCACGCGAACACTACCTCCAATGTTATGAGCTGATCGATTTCGCCGCGGCGAGTAACATGGTAGTATGTAGCACCAGGTTTCAGCATCTCGACATCCACAAAGCCACTTGGATGTCCCTGATCGATCAACATCCAACCAGATCGATCATATTGTAATTGACGTAAGGCACGTTTCCAGTATACTAGATGTGCGCACATTTAGAGGTCCAAACATCGACTCGGACCACTACCTTGTCGCAGCCAGTTCCGAGTGCGCATTATCGCCTCAAGGTCTGCGGCTCTAGTACACTGCGAAAGCTGGACGTTAAAAACCTGCGATCACAAGACAGCTGAGGCGTTCTCCGCTCAACTCTCAGATAAGCTCCGTCGTTCCTATCTAATCTCAGCGACATTGGTGAACTGTGGGCCAACACTCCCACTCCTTGCGCACTACTCGCGAAACAGTCCTTGGTTTCGACCGCCCACCCCAACGAAATCATGGTACGATGAGGAGTGGTCGCGAGGCAGCTGCAGCGAAAAACGCCGCATACAAAAAACGTTGCAGTCTGCCGCTACGCGAGCCATTGTCGAGAACTATAGAGAGAGAGAAGGAAGGGAGAGACGCCTTTTCAGACGCAAGAAGAGGGAGCAGGAAAGGCGTGAGCGTGAGGAAGTCGAGATGTACAGATGTAGAATGACGCTCGAAAGTTTTATCAAAAGGTTAAGCGTCTAACGAGGTTATAAACCTGAAGCGTCCTCCTGCAAGGCTGAGAAATGGAAACTCTGTTACAGATCCGCAGGGGGTGCTGAGGTTGTGAGGAAACACTTCTCTACTCTGCATACACAGGCGATGACGATACCAATACCGCCTTTAGAGATGATGTTCCGTACCGATCGACGATGACGGGCGTGGATATTCCGCCGCCTAGCCATGAGATATCAAAGTCACCATTATGCGACTTAAAAACAATAAAGCGGCAAGTCCTGATGGCCTCCCCCTGAATTGTTTAAGACCGATTGTAATGAGTTGTAGGGCGCATGCACAGCTTATTTGCAAAATATGGCTAGAGGAAAGTATGAGCCCAACGATTGGAACCTCAGTTCCTCTGTCCTGTCCTGAAAAAGGGAGACCCTTACGTTATGCGCCAACACAGGGTAACAGCCTTCTCCCTATCCGCATATAAGGTTCTTACAGGCGTATTGTGTGAACGACTGAAGTCACTACGTCAAAACACTGATTGGACCTTATCAGTGCGGCTTCAACCTGGCAAGTCCACCATCGACCAGATCCTTACACAATACGCCAAATCTCTGGAAAACGACCCACGAAAGCCAAGTTGACACACACCATCTTTTTGTCGACTATAAGGCAGCCTTTGATAGTCCCATAAGGGATCGTGTTTTTGCCACAATGTCTGAGCTCGGTATACTGCGAAGCTTGATAAGGCTATGCAGATTGACGTTGAGCAATTCCTGCAAGCTCCGTCAAGGTAGGAAATGGACCTCTCCGAACCTTTTGATACCGTGCGAGGTTTCAGACAAGGCGATCCCTTATCATGCGACCTCTTCAACTTCGTCATGGAGATTGTTTTGCGGAAGGCGGGAGTGCATTGCAATGGCACTATCTTCCATAAAAGTGTCAGTTGCTTGCGTACGCTGACGACATTGACTTCATAGGCGTACCAAGCGAAGATTTAGCTGCCTTTAGCGCTATTGAAAGGGAGTCTGCGAAGATGGGTCTGGCAGTAAATGAGGGCAAAACAAAGTATGACAAGTAGAGAAGTGCGGCGTACTGATTCTCAGATTACGGTCGATAACTATACTTTTGATGTAGTCAAGGAATTCATTTATCTTGGCTCCGCCGTTACCACCAAAAATGATGTCAGTCTGGAGATCAAGTGCAGGATCACTCTTGCCAACAGGTTCTATTATGGTCTCAATAGGAAATTGAGTAAAAGCGACTCTCCCGTTCGACGAAACTAATACTCTTACAGATCTCTCTCTTACCCGTGCATTTTTATTGCGCAGAGGCATGGACCTTATTAAGCACCGATGCAGCAGCCTTGAGAGTATTCGAGAGAATAGTCCTACGTAAGATCTTCGGTCCAATGCGAGTTGGTGAAGATTTCCGCATCCGATACAACAATGAGCTGTATGAGCTCCTCAACGACATGGACGTTGTGTAGCGTATTAATATCCAGCGGCTCCGCTGGCTCGGCCATTTCGTTCGAATGGAGGAGGATGCTCCGGCAAGACGGGTATTTGATGCGGTTGAGGACGACATTGTTTCCGTTATATGGACCAAATCGAGGAAGCCCTGTCATCGATAGGTGTGACCAACTGGCGTAGGCGCGCAAGAAGCAGAGGCGCCTAGAAGGATGTGTTGCGGCAGGCCGAAATCCGTTAATCGGGTTGTTATGGCCAATTAAGTAAGTAAGTATGTTTAATGTTTTTGTAATTTTATGGTTTGCTAAAACGTCTACAAAACTACGAAAATGATAAAAAGCAAGTGCTAACTCCACGAATATTAATTATTAATTGATTGATTAATTGATCTAGGGGGGCTTAACACATTTGCGAATTAGACTGACGATATACATTTACAATTGAAGTGCAAGAATATTTAAATGTTTTTGACAATAATCATCATCCTATAATAATACTCAGAAAATAATAATAATCACAAAAACAAATAATTCACATAATAAAATTAAATTATCATAACTTACGAAAAAAAAAACTAAAAAACAAAGTAAGTAAATTGTATAATATTTCAAGTTTGCAAAAGAATTAGAAATATGTTTTGTATTTAATATTCTGAAAAATAATATAGAATTTAGTTGCAAAGACGTGTAGCATTTAACATACCATACACTATGCTATGATGCTTAGGTATAATAATGTATTTTCTTTGTTAGATCTTGTAAAATGGATTTCCGAATATAGAATTTCATATAAGAAATTATGACCTCTGATTTTCAAGAAGTTATCAAAAGATACTCCAATTGCGTATCGTTAAGGATATATGCGGCACATATGAGGATTTATGAATACGAAATTGATTATCGAAACAAAATACACAAAAAACAAAAATTTTTTGACATTGTATCGTCGTATCGTCGTATCGTCGTATCGTTGTATTGTCATACTGTCATATCGTCATATCGTCATATCGTCGTATTGTCGTAAGGTAGTATCGTCGTATTATCGTATCGTCGTATCGTCGTATCGTCGTATTGTCGTATCGTCGTATCGTCGTATCATCGTATCGTCGTATCATCGTATCGTCGTATTGTCGTATCGTCGTTTCGTCGTATTGTCGTATCGTCGTATCGTCGTATTTTCGTATCGTCGTATCATCGTATCGTCGTATCGTCGCATTGTCGTATCGTCGGTTCGTCATATCGTCGTATCGTCGTATCGTCGTATCGTCGTATCGTCGTATCGTCGTATTGTCGTATCGTCGTATCGTCGTATCGTCGTATCGTCGTAACGTCGTATCGTCCTATCGTCGTATCGTCGTATCGTCGTATCGTCGTATCGTCGTATCTCGTATTGTCGTATCGTCGTATCGTCGTATCGTCATATCGTCGCATCGTCGTATCGTCGTATCGTCGTATCGTCGTATCGTCGTATCGTCTTACCGTCGTATCTTCGTGTCGTCGTATCGTTGTAGCGTCGTATTGTCGTATTGTCGTATTACCGTATCGTCATATCGTCGTATCGTCGTATCGGCGTATCGGCGTATCGTCGTATTGTCGTATCGTCGTATGGTCGTATCTTCGTATCGTCGTATCGTCGTATCGTCGTATCGTCGTATTGTCATACTGTCATATCGTCATATCGTCATATCGTCGTATTGTCGTATGGTCGTATCGTCGTATTATCGTATCGTCGTATCGTCGTATTGTCGTATCGTCGTATCGTCGTATTGTCGTATCGTCGTATCGTCGTATCGCCGTATCGTCGTATCGTCGTATAGTCGTATTGTCGTATCGTCGTTTCGTCGTATTGTCGTATCGTCGTATCGTCGTATCGTCGTATTGTCGTATCGTCGTATCGTCGTATTGTCGTATCGTCGCATTGTCGTATCGTCGCGTTCGTCATATCGTCGTATCGTCGTATCGTCGTATCATCGTACCGTCGTATCGTCGTATCGTCGTATCGTCGTATCGTCGTATCGTCGTATCGTCGTATCGTCGTATCAGTCGTATCGTCGTATCGTCGTATCGTCGTATCGTCGTATCCGTCGTTATCGTCGTATCGTCGTATCGCCGTATCATCGTATCATCGTATCGTCGTATTGTCGTATCGTCGTATCGTCGTATTATCGTATCGTCGTATCGTCGTATTGTTGTATCGTCGTATCGTCTTTATCGTCGTATCGTCGTATCGTCGTATTGTCGCATCGTCGTATCGTCGTATGGTCGTATCGTCATATCGTCGTATTGTCGTATCGTCGTATCGTCTTTTGTCGTATCGTCGTATCGTCGTATCGTCATATCGTCGTATCGTCGTATCGTTGTATCCTCGTGTCGTCGTATTGTCGTATTGTCGTATTATCGTATTGTCGTAACGTCGGTTCGTCATATCGTCGTATCGTCGTATCGTCGTATGTTCGTATCGTCGTATTGTCGTATCGCCGTATCGTCGTATCGTCGTATCGTCGTATCGTCGTATCGTCTTATCGTCGTATCGTCGAATCATCGTATCGTCGTATTGTCGTATTGTCGTATTGTCGTATCGTCGTATAGTCGTATCGTCGTATCGTCGTATCGTCGTATCGTCGTATCGTCGTATCGTCGTATCGTCGTATCGTCGTATCGTCGTATTGTCGTGTCGTCGGTTCTCGTATCGTCGTATCGTCGTTTCGTCGTATCGTCGTATCGTCGTATCGTCGTATCGTCGTATCGCCGTATCGTCGTATCGTCGTATCGTCGTATCGTCGTATTGTCATACTGTCATATCGTGATATCGTCATATCGTCGTATCGTCGTATCGTCGTATCTTCGTATCGTCGTATCTCGTATCGTCGTATTGTCGTATTGTCGTATCGTCGGTTCGTCGTATCGTCGTATCGTCGTATTGTCGTAACGTCGTATCGTCGTATCGTCGTATCGTCGTATCGTCGTATCGTCGTATCGTCGTATCGTCGTATCGTCGTATCGTCGTATTGTCATACTGTCATATCCGTCAATCGTCATATCGTCATATCGTCATATCGTCATATCGTCGTATCGTCGTATCGTCGTATCTTCGTATCGTCGTATTGTCGTATCGTCGTATCGCCGTATCGTCGTATCGTCGTATCGCCGTATCGTCGTATCGTCGTATCGTCGTATCGTCGTATCGTCGTATCGTCCTATTGTCATACTGTCATATCGTCATATCGTCTTATCGTCGTATCGTCGTATCATCGTATCGTCATATTGTCGTATTGTCGTATCGTCGTATAGTCGTATCGTCGTATCGTCGTATCGTCGTATCGTCGTATTGTCGTATCGTCATATCGTCGTATCGTCGTATCGTCGTATCGTCCTATCGTCGTATCGTCGTATCGTCGTATCGTCGTATTGTCGTATCGACGTATTGTCATATCGTCGTATCGTCGTATCGTAGTATCGTCGTATCGTCATATCGTCGTATCGCCGTATCGTCGTATACGTCGTATCGTCGTATCGTTGTATCGTTGTATGGTCGTATCGTCGTATCGTCGTATCGTCGTATTGTCGTATTGTCGTATTGTCGTATCGTCGTATCATCGTTTGGTCGTATGGTAGTATCGTCGTATGGTCGTATCGTCGTATCGTCGTATCGTCGTAATTGTCGTATTGTCGTATCGTCCATATCGTCTTATCGTCTTATCGTCTTATCGTCGTATCTTCGCCTCTTCGTATCTTTGTATCGTCGTATCGTCGTATCGCCGTATCGTCGTAGTATCGTCGTAGTGTCGTCGTATCGTCGTATCGTCGTTAGTGTCGTCGTATCGTCGTATCGTCGTATCATCGTATCGGTCGTATCGTCGTATCTCTATCGTCGTATCGTTGTATTGTCATACTGTCATATCGTCATATCGTCATATCGTCGTATTGTCGTATGGTCGTATCGTCATATATCGTATTCTGTATCGTTCGTATCGTCGTATATGTCGTATCGTCGTATCGTGTATCTCGTATCGTCGTATCGTCGTATTGTCGTTTTCGTCGTATTGTCGTATCGTCGTATCGTGCGTATTTTCGTACGTCGTCTATCATCGTATCGTCGTATCGTCGTATCGTCGCATTGTCGTATTCGTCGTTTCGTCATATCGTCGTATCGTTGTATCGTCGTATCGTCGTATCTTTCGTATCGTCGTATTGTCGTATCGTCGTATCGCCGTTATCGCGTATCGTCGTATCGGTCTTATCGCCGTTTCGTCGTATCGTTCGTATCGTTTCTTATCGTTCGTATCGTCTATCATCGTATCGTCGTATGTGTATTGTCTATCGTCGTATAGTCGTATCGTCGTATCGTCGTATCGTCGCATCGTCGTACTCGTCGTATCGTCGATATCGTCGTATTGTCGTATCGTCGTATCGTCGTATCGTCGTATCGTCGATCGTCGTATTCGTCGTATCGTCGTATTGTCGTATTGTCGTATTGTCGTATTGTCGTATCGTGTCGTATCGTCGTATCGTTATATCGTCGCATCGTCTATCGTACGTATCGTCGTATCGTCGTATCGTAGTTATCGTCTTACTGTCGTATCTTCGTGGTCGTCGTATCTTTGTATCGTCGTCATGTCGTATTAGTCGTATCGTCGTATTGTCGTATTACCGTATCGTCATATCGTCGTATGTCGTATGCGACGTATCGGGTATCGGCTCGTATTGTCGGTTCGTGCGTATCGTTCGTATTGTTGTATCGTCGTATCGCAGTTCGTCGTATTGTCGCATCGTCGTATCGTGTATGGTCGTATCGCATAGTCGTATCTGTTCACTATCGTCGTATCGTCGTTCGTCGTATCGTCGTATCGTCGTATCGTCGTATTCGTCGTATCGGTTCTATGTCGTATCGTCGTATCGTCGATATCGTCGATATGCGTCGTATCGTCGTATCGTCGTCTATCCTCGT
>QOCX01003300.1:0-17991 GCA_005959815.1 Sarcophaga bullata | reverse complement strand
TCGGGAATATTTCTTTTGTACCTATTACTGATGCCACTGAGCATCCTACTCTTGTAGGAGCTAACTCGTTCACTTCGTTTTATTAGAAAAGCCGATAACCTTTAACCTACACAAAAGTCTGCCAAGAAACGGGGACAACCGAGAGTTGCTAATGAGGTAACAAAAGGCATAAATTGTCTCCTGACCATTAACACATGCTTTCTTAGTAACTAGAATCTCTGACTGAATGATTCTTGAGTTCTAAGAAATCATTGCTACGAATTATATTGTCCATGACTGATAAAACCCTGCATCCAAAGTCACTATTCATTTCCAAGCCAATCTTGTAAGGCATTATAATGAACTCATTGAACCACGATGCCATTACAAGCAGGTAGCATTGCTTCTCACTTTAAACCTTTTTAAGGAAAATTAGGTTCAAAAAGCAAATTAATCGGTTGTGTTAGGAAGAAAACCAAGTACAGCCACATAACCATAAAGCGCCTTTACATTCAGGGCGAAATAAATTCACTTGGACTGCAGGCGTCGCTACAACTTAACCGGGCGGCTTACGCTCGTAGAACAAAACAGCGATCTTTAGCCTTGGAAGGAGTATTCTGATGGATATTCACGCGTGAAAGGTTATGTCTTTTATGTCTGTTTCCAACTGGAATATTTGCGTTAATAAAGGGAGGGACGAGGCATGGTAGAACTAAATTTGAAATGCCAGAAAAACCCCTTGCTGTTAACACATTAAAATAAAAAACTGAATTTTTTCAACTTTCAACAGTTTTATGGTACAGTTTTTTGTATGCAAAAAACTTGTTTATTATGAGCAGCCACCATCATGAAAACTTTTTTGCCACCTGGTTAACTTTTTTGTTGCGCTCTGCTTCTCTACAAACAACTGATGCCATCTCCCTCTCTGTCATTCATTTCCCGGCTTATAGTTTTTGCCGGTGGGCAACGTTTTTTTTGTACTTTTTTTTTACAATTTGCCACAGCAATGTACCCCAGTATTTCAGGTTTTGAGTTCCGAGTTTCTTTTTTTTTTTTTTTTTAATGAATTTTAAGGAGAAAAGTGGAATTAAAAAAAAAAGAAAAAAAATCTTTTTTTTTTTTTTTTTTTTTTTTCATGCCAATAGAAGTTTTTTCTTCGATTCTGATTTCCAAAAAGAAATTTTTTAAAAATTATTAAATAAATTGGGAAGGGGCGAACATTGATAAAATGGAAAATTTGTTTAAAAAAAAGAGTAGAGATTTGCGTTTGCGAGCCGTTGTTATTTGAAATATAATTTTAAAACATTGGTTGCTGGTATTCGCCTTTTTTTTTTGTTCATTTTTCCATGAATAAAATTGAATTGAAAGCTGTTCAGAAAAAATGATTGGCCTGTTTCCCATTCTACTACGCACACCTTCCCCACTATGGCCATCATCAATTCCAAGCTTGGACGTTTTACCTGACTCTTCATTAATGTGCACATAAAATGAAAAGGTAGCAAAAAAAACGGAAAAAAACAATGCTTTGGCATCAAGCAGCCCATTAAAACATTAAAATTCGTCTCTTAGTCAAGGAGCACGGCAACACAAGCATGCCACAGTAGAGAATACACACAATAACAAATTTCATACGCTGAAATTATCGTATTTTTTGTTAAGAATACCAACACACACAGCACCCACTACCATATTGAGAGAGAGTACATGTACCCACACAAGGAGATTAATTGTTGTTTTTTTTTTTGTTTCTTCCTCAAATGTGAAATATAAAGATGGATGCTGCCAATCTTATCAATAGAATATATATGCCTGTAATTCAATAAATCCGGTCAATTTTCATATTTATCAAAAGCATTACAAATCTCCTTCTCCCTCTCTCTCACAGACCACCACTCTATTCTCTCATTTATTTCCAATACATGCTTTCAACATACATCTCTCCTCTCTCTCTCTCTTTGCCTCTTTCTAATTGTAACATGACGGCATATAAGTTAAGCACAGTGCATTGAGTATTTCTGTGTACGTTTTTCTGTCTCGAGCCCAGTGTTGAAGGTTATGGTGGGGAGGATAAAGTGGAAAAGCCTATAGGAGGTGTGTACATGTTGTATGTGCGCATGTATTGAAGAGTGTGTGTAAACGGTTTTAAGTGTAGAACGTTATAAATTATTAATTAATAGACGTTGGTTAACGCTTATAAATACTGTTTTCGCCTTTACAAGTACATTTCACTTTCGTATCTGCGCAGTCAGTTCAGTCATTCATTCACACACGACCACTTACATTGTAGCGTATTTCTCATTCAAATCCATTGATTTGCCGGTTCAAGTCATTCATTCAATTTCATTTTTCTTCATGCCATTTTGTGCTCCCTCAATTTATATAAACATTTCACAACATCTTTCTATGCCGTACCATCACAATCCACACCACTACAAAGTAGTCAAGGCATGCATCCAGCCAGTCATTGAAATACATTTTTTGCCGATTCCTTCTAAGAGCTTTTTTTATTTTATTATCGATTTATTAGCGTTGCTTTGAACATTTTGTATCTGGCGTAGTCGCATAAAATGGGGTGTGTCAGTATGTCTAGTTGAAATGTTTCTGACAATGTGTGATAAGCTGTTGCGATAATAGATAATGAATGGATGGTGATCGTTTGATGTTGATGTGACTGATGGATGTTAGAAATTTGTTATTTAACAATCTGCGATACGATTTAAAATCGTACTAATCGCCAATATTGAAATGGTATTTATGTGTATCCTATTGGTTATTACGAGGATTGATCTAAATGGTTACGGCTTATGAGATTTGGGCAAAATTTTTTCAAAAATTTATATTTGGGTTCTTGAATGTTTGAAGCCGAAAGCAAAGACATTCTGATAAAAAAAATTGAAAGTATCACTCCATAAAAGGGTTAAGTTCGGATTGCCATTTTTTTTTGTTCATTATAATGCCGTTATCATGAGAATACAATGACAAATTTGCTTCCACTTGTTTGCCAGTCATTCAATTCGTTTTTTTGACAATTTCAGATTGCGTAACTCGGGCATGTAATCTGAATTTTTACTCTGATGGAACACCAAGGGAGAAACGGAAATGTCATTGTACTTTAGTTCGGATTACAATCCTAGCTTTTCACACCACCCAGTTGTTGTGATGTTGTCTTTATCAACCTTAGTGGCGGACCAACAGTTTTAAATTGTTTCTCCGAACGGTCAGATTTCTTCGAGAAACTCTTTCGATGACAATGTTGTATTACGGTTTTGCTCAATTTGAGATCTGAGATTTGAACTACGGCTCTCGTCTAAAAGAGAACAAATTGTCTACCGGACTGCAGCAACTTGAGGGAGATCTTCGCTGCCAAGAAAATTCGATTTAAACAAAGTCACATTGAAATTCTTGTTACGAGTACCAATCCATCCATATCTGTTAGTGCGTTGCAAATGGTCCATCGAAGTTCAATTGTTCAGTGAACTGGAATTTATGATGGAGAATGGTTGGCTGTAATCCAAACGAAAAAGCACTCCAAAATAAGCCGAAGAAAATAAATTCAATTGCATGAACGGTGGGAATCAACGAATTTAGATTTTCAAAGCCATTGCGTATAGTACAGGCTAGCCAGCTGTAATGCTTCTAACCTCTTCTAAACCACTTTTGAAGCTTTTAAAGATATCCCACAAGCACTAGGTTCTTTAAGCAACGTAGTATAGGCGGGAGTAGCGACTTTGCTAAAATCAAAGTTTACTTGGGTTTACATACAGAACCAATAGATCTCGACTATGAGCTCATAAAATGCGCCTTAAAACACAACCACATACATAAACATGCTCAAAGTTTAATAAATCTGGCCGTTCATCTGGTGTCTAAGACCGATAGATTTATTAAATTATGGAGAAAGGACGCGAATTAAGAGGTGGACATTGTAATATAAAGTGCTCTATGCTTCTCTTCTTCGTCAGCAAATCTACAATTTCTACAGAATTCATTAGTAGTTCAACGAAAGGTCTTCTTCGCCTGCCTACCTATATACACTGACTCTTAATAATACAGCTTGACAGTTCAAATAGTTGATTAGGTATGCTTCCTATTCAAACTTATAACAATCTAAGCCTGGGCAAAATTATCTCAGGCCTAAGCTGTGTTCCACCATTTAATGGATAAATTAAAGACCTCTACCTCTGTTGCAAACATCGCCAACTTTTTAATCACTTTAAAGCTGTTTTTGTTTCTATTTAAATAATCATGCCTTTCCAGCTAATAAACTAATTTGTCTATTACTAGGTTCTAGAATAATAGAGTTGCCATCTCTCATTGTCTAAAAATAAAGCCTATGTGAAAGTGTATTTGTTTTTTGTATTTGTGGTTGTATTTGTTGTTTTATTTGTGGTATTAGCTGTAGTTATAAGCTAGCTCCGTCTAATCTGCTAGTGATATTATCCTCTCTGGTAAAAGCCATGAAGGATGTTGTTAATTTCCAGTGAATCCTGATCGTTCTTAAGGGAAAGTTGAACTTCTATGTTTGTTTGTTCGGATTATGAAAATACTAAACAAGCTCTTTATTCCGTTACTTTTTCTTAACATTCAACTTTAAAGACTAGGCGAACACTTAAAGAGTCCCTGTTTTATAATATTTTTCTCTTCTCTCCTCTGTTATTGTTAACAATATGCTTAAAATTGTTATCATTTTGTGTCTTTTGTGTCTGTTTCTTTGGAAAAATTGAAAAGAAATTAAAATAAATTTTATTTACAAAAACGAAAATCAAAAAAAAATACAAAGCAAAAAATGGAAAACGAAATCAATTTTGGATTTTCTCGTGATAAACGGACACGAAATAGTTCTCAAAGGAAGCATAACCAAGCCAGCAGAGAGTAAATTTTAATGGAATTCAACCAAAAGAAAAAAAAAACAACAAAAAACAAAAAAGGTGGCAACACAACAATAAAATCCAAATTAAAGGAAATGCAACAGAAAATAGAAAAATCTGAATGGGAATGGAAATGAGAGGAATGGAAATAATAAAAGAGATTAACGACAAACAGTTATTATTATTATTATACAGTTGTTGTTGTTGTTGTGCTGTTGTGTTTTAGTTGTTTTCTTGTAGCATTTAACCTTATTCTGTCGTTTTTTTTTTTTTTTTTTAAATGGAAAATTCGATAACATTTTACATAAAGGTTTGTTCACTTGTCTATCTTGGTTGATGTTTTGTTTCTGTTGCTGTTGGCAGTAAACTAGATACTTGTGAATAGTTTACTAAAAACAGGTTAGGATTAAAACATAGAAGCGGATTTGAAATTCATTTCTTAATTATTGCAAAAATTTTATGACATTTATGAGAAGATTCCCTGTATACACCACTATTTTGCCATGACCAGGTAGCTTAATCTGCCAGTGTGGGCACACATTTGCCCTTCACTGTAAATTGTATAATGTTTTAAAACAATACACTGTACGCACATTGATGTGAACAAACAAAACTTTATACGACTACGCGGTTAACGAAAGTAAAAACTACCTGACACGACAGTGGCAAGTGGGCAGTATATACTGTTCAGCCACTGCAAATTTTATGCTTTTTCTTGAATGGAGGGTTATTTCTAGCACAAAAAAGCATGGCATACACACACACAGTGGTTGCGTATTGACAGTTTAAAAAAAGGCAAAAAAAAGCAACAAAAAACATGCGAAAAGTCCATACAAAAGGAATTTCAATTTCGGTTGAAGTGTATTTATTGATCTTCTCAAAAATACCAGAAAAAAATCTCTCTCTGTTTTTATTGTGTGTGATTGAAAATGTTGCAGCGGCAGTTTTCTTAAGTAAGAGGTTGGCAAAGCAAAACGGATGTGCCACTATGCTTCTGATGCAATACTTCAAACATGAAACTGAATTTAACATTCACCAGTGAATGGGTTAAAAAAATATTTTGAAAATTTTTAATTAATTTCTGCACAAAAACTTCAGGTATTTACAACGGTTTATTTGCACAAGTAACAATACCCATACCCAATAATTTAAATTAAAATTTGTATCGACTGGCAAAAATAAATTTCTTCTTATAAAGAAAATTTTTCAAAATTTTATTAAAACATTCAGAAAAAAAACAAGAAAAGAAAAATATTCGGTCCAGTACCTTCCTACCTCTCTCTCTTCTCTCTCTCTCTCTCTCTCCTTACTCTCTGTAATCCCATACTCAATGGCTTTTAATTAAAACCTACACAGAATTGCAATTGGCAATCAGCCGAACACTCGATTTGGAAACAATCGAATAGGCACTGCAATTGAGCAACAACAATCAAATGCTTGATGGAGAAAGGATAAGGAAGTAGGGTTTTTCAATAGCGCACTTAATTAGTTAAAGGGGAAGGAATTCTTTATGATTCAGTATTCGAATACAAAATAAAATTGGAGAAGCAATTTAAGCTGCTTTCAAGATCACTAAACAAATGCGCACGCGACTTCTTCTTTGACATTAAGCCTTCTTGGCACTAGGATCCTCAATTAAGCGTATTTCAAGATCTCCAGAGTGAGCTTATACAACGACTTAAGCAAACTAAAGACCTTGAGATTCATATCGGTATTTCTAGTCTTAGAATAAAAGATGAGCCTATGGCCTACTTTTCTGAAAGTGCAAGGCTCCGCGGCTACAGTAGGAACACATACGCTCACACTATCATATCCGAAATTACTAAGCAATTAGCGGTCGATACTTAGCTGCATCTAAGCTGCTGCTCATCTCTGGCTTACAAAGCCAAACTAAAACGACAGCTTTAAGGTCACTAATTGACCAAGGTATCTGTCGAGAGAAAAGTGAATCAAGAAGAGGCGCGGAGATGGGTGTTGGGAATTTCCATTTCGACAGTTTTCACGGCCTTAATCTTCAGTTCGCAATGTCCTTAGAAATAGCTTGTCGGATCTGATGGTTTAAGTAATTTGATGTCGGCATAACTTCCTTCAGGTGTTATGTTGTACCGGTAAAGCGTGGTATCCATACTGGTATTAGTGTTTAGCGTTCAAAGAACCCGAGCGTCAGACATCTTTACACGAAGATGGAATGATGAAAGGAGATTATTTCTTCGGGCGAGGGTTGCCTCGCCAACAGATTGTGTGTGCAAACGCTGAGGGGAAATGAACAAGATTCCAGTAGGTCCCGACGCATATATAAAATTAACACACACAACATGGATGCTGTGAGAAGCTAGGTCGTAATCCTAGCTGCAAAAGTGCAACGATCAATTAAGTAAGTAAGTAAGTCTCACAGTGAAGCAATAATTGCCATGATTCCAGTATTTATTAGCGTCCAATAGATAGCCTTACTCGATGAATATTTTAACGGAGGTAAGAAGAAAACCTATTTGTAATAGGAATGTTGCTGCTTCAGAAAGTTAATAGAGTACTCAACTACGCAATTTGAGTGCCGCTTGACAGTCAAGCAAAGCAAATAGGCGGAGAATTTCAACTTAGGATCAGGAGAGCAAGCAGTCGGGAAGGAAAACTTATTTTATAAGTTTAGAAACGTAGACATCAACAAATCCCTGGAGATGATCAAGTTAAAGGACAAGCCATCTCTACTTGGTATTCTAGTAATACATGTTAGGTACATAGCATGATCTGCCGGAAAGGTTAGAGAGTAACCAAGGGAACACCTTGCAGAGTGACAATGTTTTTTGTCTGGCAAGATAAGTTCAATGGACACCACTTGAACAATGCCTTCGTAAAATGCTTAGCAAGATATCTTCCTGTAGTCTCCTATCTAAATACATAATTTGGCCTTACAAACCCTTCAGTCAGGATTACGGCCCTAGATTCTCACAGCCACTTATGTTGTGTGTGGCTATTTTATACATGAGTGGCGGGAACTATAGTTTAATAGGTCCGACCTCCCGAATGACAGACTTTTTTGAGAGCTTTTCCATGGCATTTTATTTACTCTCCCAGAGTTTTTGCCCGAAATCTGCTGACGAGAACGCGCGAAGGAATATTTTTTCATATTTCGTTTTTGATGTTGACGCGGGGATTCGAACCCCTGGCCCTTTCGTCTAATAAGCCAACCACAACTACCTACTAGAACTACGGCGACTACAATCTAACAAATAATGTAAAAAGGCCGTGCATTCGTCGTCCTTAATGCATTCGTATTTATGGTATTTGCATGAATGTTCGTTATTTGCGCTCACTTTTAAAATTTTCGAGATATTTATATTGAAATTTTCCTCCACTGCCTTGGAAAACTTCCCGTCACTTGTAGTACGCTCTTACAGAAAGTCACAGTTAACCGTTTAGATATCCTGAAATTTGGATTTTTATTCGATCCAGCAATTTTATTATCACGAGCAATTGAGAACCCTATTAAGTATTCTAACTCCCCCTATCCGATATAAATCCGTTTAATCCTTAAACCTCGCATACACACATACATAGATAAACATATGCTAATGCGCTCTCTCTCACACCACACACACACACACACAAATACTTTTCAAACAAGCAGACAAATACTAATTGAACAAATACAATCGCTAACAATAACAACAACAATCATTAGCATAATATTTTCAGGATTTCTTTTTCATATTTGTAGTGGGCTCTTCTGTTTAGCTGTGTTGTTCATCATTTAGTTTCATGTCCATCTCTCTCTCTCTCTCTCTTTCTCTCTCTCACGCACACACACTCTTCCACAAACTTTGCATAACTTTAAGTGTATTAATGTTGTCATATTTTGTAAATGAATTTTGAATGTTTATGAGTGTGTAATTGTAATTGTAAGAGTTTGTGTTATGTATGTGTGTGTAGTTATAGTTGTTGCTCTGGTTGTTGTTGTAAAAATTGTTCATTTGGGTCCATTTATATTAATTTCTCTCTTGCGTGTGTCTAAAATGTGAAGAGACAGCTGCTATTAAAGCGCTGTGTTTAGTTATCTTAGCTCCCTCTCACTCTCTCTCTCTAACTCTCGTTTGTTTCTCCCTCGTTTTATTTTGTTTTCTACTGTAGGTGTCAGTGTGTGTATGTAAAAAGTCAGATAGTTTAAGGAATTGAAAGTTTTTTTTAAAAATCATGAAAAATTTTGAAAATAAATTATGAATGAAAGTTAATGTCTCTGTATGTTTTGAAACTTTTAATAAATTTATTCGCCTGCAAGCTGTTGCTGTATGTCTTGCGAAAAAGAAAACGTTGAATGACGAAATGGTTTTCAAAGTCATTCTTTACTAGATAAGCCAGTTTCGTAGATTTTTCAAAGGGTGTCAACTAAGCCCATGAAAAGGTCCTCAAATCTGTCGTTCGAAGTCATTGTTAAACCGTAGATCCCGCACCATGGATAAAATTAACACCACTGAACATAAGAGGAGGTGAGAAGCTAGGTTGCAATCCTGGCTAAAGCTTTTAATGACCAATTAAGTAAGCAAAGTAAGCTTAGAGATCACAAATGAAAATTTCGAGTGAAAAGAAACTCAATTTCGAAGAGTCCCTGGTAGGAACAACATCTTGGAACTCAGATATACAGTCACACATTGACATAGAGCACGCAACTAATGCCTAACTCCTGCCCTGCGTATAGTAGACAATTCGCAAGCAATCAGAATATTAAGAAGAAGCAAGCAATTCATTAGTCCAAATGCATTCCCACAATGTTATTTTATTCTCTTTTAAAATTTTTAATCCATGCCAGAGAAAGTTAGTTATGACATGCACAACGTAAAGAGAATCTGTTTTCTGTGATTAATTTTCGCACAAAGAAATACAAGTCAAAAGGAAAACTTCCAAAAAAGTAGCAAAAAAAAATTTTAAAAATTCTTTAAACTTCAACAAACAAATTTGATTAAAGTTTAGCCAAAAAAAAAGAAACAAGAGAGAATACATTTGCAAACCAAAAGAAAATAAAAGAGAAAGAAAAAACAAATTAAATTTAAAAACGGAACACGAAAAAGCAATAACGGAATATTATATAGAAAGAATGTATGTGTGTGGTTAAAAATATTATACACTGTATACACACATACATTACATACCATACATAGATACATATGGTACACATGCATACAAACTACTGTTTCAAACGATACAAGAGTATCACAACATATAACGGTGGTTGGCTTTATGAGGTGTTGAAAATAATTTGACTTTTAAGCTGGTATTGGTGTTGGGGTTGGTGTTGTTGTTTTAGTTGTATTTAATTTCTCTTTTAGCCAAATTATTAACCACACACTCTATATATCTCTCTCTTTAACCACAACAACAATAAAAAACAATCCAGTTTTTCTTGGTATGAAGTTGCTTATATTGGGCTTGGTGGCTGAGTGTTGGATATTCAAAGAAGAAGAAACCGATTTTTCATAGCAATTTTGCATATCATTCTGTTTGATTTGTGGTACCTTGCAACGGCTTGACTGGAAAGCATTTCATTTTTTTTTCATAATCAAAAAGTTGCTTCAACGCCTAAAAAATGTTTCCATCTTTTTGAAAACTAGCAGCCCATTGTCGTTTAGCCAAGGAACTTTTCATCCAACTTGATACAATATCCTTTTAATAATCACTCTGGATACGTTGCAGCAGTCGGATCCTGTTGTTAGGTGGTGAGTGAAAGGTTACCGACTACGTAAACCGATGTACAAAACTGTCTTTGACAAACCTCACAAAGGGAAATAGCATGATCCTGGTCATCAAAAGGTGAAATTTTCTTTATATAAAACATCGCAGGTAATAAACAAAATCGATTGTGTAGTTAAGCTAGTGAAACCGCTAAATGCAAAGGAAAAAATTTTGCCTCTCTTGCAGCCTACAGCTTTGATTAGAACAATAACGGTTCTCTTCCATGTCTCTTCTTACAAAAACTACGGCCTTCCAGAGTTTTATTGCCGAATACTGGCGCGAAAAAAATATACTTATCTTTTGTTCCAGACTGAGCTGGGGTTTGCAATCTACAGGGCTCGCGTCTAATAAAACTAACAAGAGAGATGCAAGAATTAATGTTTAAGCGTTAAAAATATTACACGGCTTACCCTGCTTAATTATCACTTTATCAATACCAATATGAGTGCTAACGAAACTCTTCCCAGCATATTTGTTTCCCAATACGCCTCTTGTTTCTTGTTAACAATTTGTAGGCTGTTGAGTGGTTGAATAAAAAAAAAAAACCATCAGCGCCGTATCAGTGTGGAAGGAGTGTGAGTATGATCGTATTATGTGTGTGTATGTGTGAGGATTTAATATTTAATTTTTTTTATTCCATTATTATTTAAGGCACGTTTGTGGTTATTATTGTTGTTGTTTTCGATACCATTTTAAGTGCTGAAAGCTCAAAAAGAGATGTACAATTTTCCTTTCTCTCTTTTCTCGTCTCTCTCTCTCTCTTTATGTAGCTTGTCTATGCCTCTGTCATTTGTTTTTGTTCTTAAAATTGTACATTTGCCAGTTACAGACGCACTGGGCTGGTCTATTGTGTTGGATAAACGCTTTTATTATTTCAAAAGCTTTAGGATTATTAAGGCCTACTAATACATTGTGGCAAGGTGGTTGAATGGCATGATTTTAAGAAAAAAAACAAACTCTTTGTCGGATATTTTAAATGGTGCTACACTGAAAAAAATTTGTATTTTGATAGGCTAAATTAGTTTTCCGGCTTTACTTTAAAAAAATATTTGCGTTAAAATATTTAATTTCTTCGACAAAAAAAAAAACGATCCATTGTGCCTACTTCATGGCATGCTATTAAGTGGCATTCAAACATTTCTTTTCTTCAAGGTACTCAGCTGAACAATAATTCTATTAAGGAATAACCAACCAAGTGATTGGTAACAATAAAGTAAAGGAGATCTTGTTAAATCAATCTGTATTAAAATCCTATCTGATTTTGCCACAACCGAGATAACCACAAGGAAATTACTACTCCCAGACTTAAACTCTCAACTCTACACGTCCCCCCTCCTCTCTGCCGGATCCTTCTAAGCAAGAGAAACGGGAAACAATTCTAATCTCTTCAATATTCTTTTTTCTTCTGTTTTTCTTCTTTTTCTTCTTTTTCTGCTTGTGTTGTTTTTGTTGTAATTTCTTTTTTTTTGTACATTAAAGGGCACTTTTGAATTTGATATTCAAACATTATATGTATTTAAAGTATATGTATTATTGTTGTGGTATACCTATACCATGTATATAAATTAACAGAGTCAATGTATGTGAATTGCGTATCATTTTTATACACTTAATAAAACAAAACGTATTAATTTCGCATTATTTTTTTATACTCTCTGCTCTCTTTTCTCCTCTCCTCTCTTCTCATCTCTTCTCTCTCTGCACTCTTTTTTTTCTTTCTTTCTCTCTCTTCATTGTAATGTTTACTACCTGGCTTCCAATTAATATTCTAAACACTTTACAATCCCCAAAAGGCCAGCATTCATTCGTTCATTTTATTCATTCATTCATTCATTCATCATCATTCGTTTTCATTTACGATTTCGTTTTCACTCTCCTGGCGGCCTTCTGGTTCGTGTTCAGAATTTATTTTCTGATCCGCAAATATATTGTAAATCTATGGACGATTTTCATTATTAACACTTAATATTAATGCTACAACAACAACAGTAACAACAGTAACAGCAACAACAGTAACAGCAACAACAGCAAGAGAAAAGAAACGAAGAAGAAGAACAAATTAAACATTCATAGCAAATGGCAAATGAAATTACAATCGTTTGGTTTTGTATTTTTTGTTCCACCGTCCAATACTATATACACAGCTAAAGAGTGTACACAAAGAAAGTTTTACGGTTTTGCTAAAAGATTTCCTAAACTCTAAAGAAAGTTGAAAGAAATTCAATTTCTAGCGAAATACATGTGTTTGTAGGAGTCAAGGATATCAAGAAGACTCATGAGGATCCATAGTTTGCTTAAGAAATTCATTTTCTTGCGTATACAAAAAAACATGTTGGAGACTGAATCATTTTCAAACAAAAATCAAATGTTGAAGATTATTTTGCTAATAAACTGACTGCATAGCGCTGATACCAAAGCCTACAATCTACGAAGTATTACATGGTATAGGTGTACCGATTTTTTCAGTTAAACTACTAGATATTCTCTGGTAGTGCTACGGACAGCCTTAACTTGTTTGTAGCAGGAGGTTAGGTGCAATATTACTGGACTCTGCGAGAGTGCTATGGAAAACAATTGATTTCTGACGGTCTTCCTTCCTTAAATCCTGTGATCATAAGCCTCGCTGTAGGATTCTTACTTGCCACTGCCATATTGGAAAGCATGGCAATAGACTTGACATTTCATCGAATAACTTCAACAAGAGCTGTGGATATTGAAAAGCAAGAAACAATAATTTTGTATCTCTTGTACAGCAACTCTCAGTAGAGTATTGGCTCAAGCATGCACGGCATTTATGTCACGTGTCATGAAATACTGAATCAATGTTCTAAAGATGTACTGGTGCTGGGCTTCAAATATAAGGGACCGTTTGGTCTGCAACGGGAAAATCTTTGGGACCAACTGGAAAAACGCTGCTAGCATTATAGAATTTTTATGCCAGAGATTCAGGTCGTCTACAGTGTTACTGAGTGAAGGAATAATGGAGCTACGGGCAGCAGAAAAGGAATGAGAGAAGGACTTTATTTGTGTTATCATTCGGGTCATCTTGCCTCTTTATTATCGGAAGAGAATAATCGCATTCAACAGTTTAATCAATGCAACTTGTTTATAGTGATTATTGGTTACAGCCTCGTGTGGTGCTCATAGCGCGTAACTATTGTGCATAGTGGTTGGTACGATTACTGGCTACTACCTGATCGCTGCTCATGTAAAAAGAGTGTGCACCACGTTTTTCTCTAGAGGCTGTAATAACATGGACTAGTTGAGACAGTCACCCACTTTCTCTTTCACCATACAACGCTATTAATAAATAGAAACGATCCTTTGCATACGTCCTGCAAACATCATTACGGACTTATTCGAACCTTAAAATGATTTGAGTATTCTTAGGCTACTTATAAAAATGCTGTGATCTGCCTTAAACTGTGATCAAGAGAGTATTATGAGTTCTATTTGAGTTCTTCACAGAGATCTAACCCAGCTAAGGATCGTTCAAGTAATCTTATATTGCGAATCGATTCTCGTTAGTAGCAGTAATTCCTGGGATTTCTATTTCGTTTGGCCTATTTTGAAACCGGCCGCTTACTTTACATACCATTTTCCTTAACTTCTCTTAATTTTACATGCAGTTTCAAAGAAAAATTGGTTTTCGTGTGCAGCCTGTTAAAATTCCTTACGTTTAAGTTGTCTATCTTACTCGTCGACCTGTTAGCATTTTTTTTTTTGTTAAAAGCAGTGCAGCATAACAACGGTGTCAGCCAGTGTGCTTATTACTAGCTTTGGGCTTGTTAAAGTAACAACCAACAACAACACCAACAAACAGAGAGAGAGAGAGAAAGGAGGGCAAAAAGCGATAAATGTTAAAGATTCTTTAATGCAACAACGTCAACACTTTAAGCCAAAACGTTTGTTCCTTCCTGTAATTGTATTGTTCAACCAAACTGAAGCCGGTGTTTATGTAAACTTTATTGTTTTTGTTTTTGTTTTTGTTGTTGGTGTTGTTGTTCTTTTTTGTTGTTTTTAAAGACTTTTCATGGCGCAGAATTGCGCCACCGAACGTAACCTCTATAATGGTGAAGGTATTTAGCGCCAAAAAAAAAAATAGAGAAGAGAAGAAGAGAAGAAGAGAAAGGGCAAAGGACATAACAGGGTGTACAGTAACAGAAGGAAAAATAACAGCAAAACAAACAATTTCTTTAACTTATCCTTAAAATCTTAAAACAGTTTTTTTTCATTTTTTTTTTCTTTGTTTTTGTTTTGTTGTGCAGCTGTTTTTGGCATACAATTTCATAAATCTGGCCAAAATCATAATAAAATGGACAATGGCTTCTTATACGCTGTATGCTAGCCTATGCTTGCCTTACACAGTAATATAGCATAGCACAGTACCAATACAGCATAGCAGCGGTAAAAGTTGAGAAATTTTTTTCACAAAATTTGTTTGTTCTTTGTTTTGTTTCTCTTTTCTTTTCATTTCTTTTCTTTTTTGTTTTTATTATTATTGCATTGGATTGGATTGGTATTGTTGAACTTAATGAAAATTGCAAAATAATGAAAAGGTTAATCACAATAATTGCAAAAGTTTATTCGTTTTGCCAAAGACACAACAAATGCTGTTTATGGCCTTCATCAGCATTATCGTCATCATCATCATCTCCAGCATGTGGATTCTCCTCATACCACTCATCATCATCATCATCATCATCATCATCATCAGTTTTATCGTTTATTACAATATTGTTGAATGTGAAATCAATACGAGAGAATTGTTTTTAACTTTGATCCTTAAAATAATTACAACTTTTTTCTCTCATCCCCTTCAACACTCCTTCACTGCCCATTCTCCTCCATCCAATTTGTTTATTTCTGGCCAATCCATTTTGCTTGTTAATCCTTAGTGAAGTATGATGGTGGTCGTGTGGTTGAATAATAAATTCGTTAAACGTGTATTCACATCCATATATCCACCATATCCTTATGATTCATCTTACATCGTATGTGGTGCTATTAAATGCGTTTGGATTATTGACCGAAAAACGTTAAATCTCTTTATTTAAAAACAGAACATGTCAAAAATATTTATTTTAACGGAAAAATGATTTTATTTTCTTGTCTTCGTTCTTCTCTCACTCTTCTCTCCTCCTCTATGGATTCCCTCCCTTTTCTCTTTCTCTTTTCTGTCGCCGTCTTTATATTTATGCTGTAAACAATATTTAAAGATACCTAAAAAATAAAAAATGAAGAGAGGGGATGTTGAAATGAAGAAATCTGTAGCATTGATATTAAGGGTTTCAAATAAATTCAATTTAATTGAATTGAAATAAATTTAGAAAACTCTATGAATTAATGGCCTCTTCTTTCAATGTGGAATTAATGCCACGCTACATTAAAAAAGGCGTTTGCAAGGCATAGTTCACAGACCTAGTCCTTAAAGCAGTAAAATAAACTTTCAAATAGGACCACCAGATCTATAATTATGCTTGGATGATGAATTCACCTGATTAAAGCGCAGGTGTTGACAAAATACAAGAGATCATATGAAGGCGCATAAAGCATGCCATTAGAAGAATACTGAAGTGAAATATTTCTCTGTGGGTCAAAAAATTGGCAATAAAATCTGACTATTATGTTAACCTTATTGGGTGGGCCCTTATCGGTCTAAATTTAAACTAATCGTATTTCGGAATCTGGCAATACTTACATCATTCTATTTTGACACAAAAAATTCAACGTTGAGGCAACGTTGAATTTAAAGGAGCCAACGGAGAAACTGCACCCCAAAAATCATTCTTTTCTGAGGACGCTCATTTTTATCTTGGTGGATACGGTTATTTGAGGCCCAGAAAAACCCCTGTAGTCTTACAGAAGCCAATGCACTCTTTACCGAGTGAATGTGTGCGGGCTTGTGCAGCGGAGGCATCACTGGCAATATTTCTTTGAAATATGAGGACAGGAACCATTACGATGTAGGGGCTGCACTATCGTACTATAATAACGATTTCTTGTACTCGTCTTCATGCCTATTGATGTGAATGCATGTCTTGGTTTCAACAAGGTTTTGCGCTTGCCATCATATCATGCCACAATTGATGTTGCTCCAAACCGTGTCTAATGGCCAGTTTCGTAATAGCCGAAATAAAGCTGCGATTTTAGCACGTTAGAATATTTTCTGTGGGGTGCTCGTTAAAGAGAAGTGTTAGGCCGACAAACCGAGGGACAATTGGGCATGATTTGACGCCAACATTCTGCGACTGCATTTCCGAGATACTGTACTCGACATACGACTGCAGAGCGTACCTGCTTTACAAACAGTCTTCTAAACAAGAAATAAAAAGCACCTATTCAGCAGCAAATGCAGCCGATGAGTTATGGCGGTCTATTTTTGTACCTGGCAGAATGATCTAGAGGTACTTTTTTAAAAAGAAAGAAGTCACACAATCCATAACTCATCCATGAAAAACTTTAAAGCAGTTCTAGTACACCTACCTTATAGTCCATCAGAAGCAAAACATAGAGAATTTTCATGCATTCAATGGTTTTACATTTAGGAATAATAGTTACCAATATGGGTGAGGGATTTTAAACTAAAACAAACATTTTTCTTAAACCACAGTGCTACCCAATGTTCCCATATAACCTCGCCATATCCAAAGAAAAAATCTTAACCCAAGAAAAGTAAACAGAATACGTAGTTTTCTGGTTTTTCCTTGACTCCTTGTGGTAATTCTTGAAAGAAAACAAAAAAGAGAACAAAATCTTCACAGCTGTGCAAACAAAATTGTTTAATTTGATCCTCGGAAGACTTTGCTTATTTTTATTCCCATTCTTTACTTTGGTTAATATGAACTCTTAAAACGTTTCAACTGGGTATCACTGCTAAACGTGCCAGACCAGTAATATTAAGGTAACTTTTTAGGCCGAATAAGTGATCACACAACGTTTTTCTTTTAAACCAAACCAAAGAGGCAAGGAAAGGAAAGAGCAAAATTATTAATGAAGGTGCTTGAAATAGAAGCGAAAAAAATGCTTCATCAACGTTTGCGATAACGATGGTTTTAATCCATGCTTTATCCATAAAGTAATCAAGAAATTTTAAGGCGGTCAGCTTAAACCACAAAATAAATTATAAAAAATCGGAAGGAATATTGGAATATGAACCGCAGGTCACTTAGTAATAGGAATACTAAACATTAATTTTATGGCCTACTTTTAGGAGCATTTATTTAATTTTTTTTTTACTGGTCTTCTCAATGATTTCATAAATATTTTTGAAATATTTTTTATTTAAGCATATCTATAGGCTCTCAACCCTCTTCTTTTTATTTGTTCTTAATTTCCAATATTGTTCAACAATGAATAGGAAAACTTTGTTTGTCCCCAATTTTCAAAAAGAAGTCCTTTTAGTTGCTTTAAGAAAGTTTCT
>QOCX01003299.1:0-17993 GCA_005959815.1 Sarcophaga bullata | reverse complement strand
TAGAGTGGCTCGTGTCGCTGTAACATGGTGTTTATTTATAATTTAATTTACTCTGAAAGCCTTTTAACTTTGTCCTTTTAATTGAGAGATTTCCCATTCTTTATCTTAATCATTTTTTTTTTCCCACTAACCTCTCTCGATTATTTTTCTATGTTGCCGACAAATTAATCATTATTTATGTTCAAACAGGAAGTTGTTTCCAAATGAAATTTTAGTTGGATTCTACCTGTTCTGTTATGCAGTGGCAATTGATAAAATTGATTTTGTTATGTAGATATATTCAGTTTTCTTAGCGTTGTTTACTCATTAATTTATTTCCACAAAAAAAAAAAAAAAAAAAGGAAGAAAGAAGTACCTTTTATGTCACTTATTATCTCATAATATACTTAGATAGGAGCTCTTCTTGCTCTGTTATCGTTTAATTGTAAGGACCAACATTCAACACTTACTGCTGCTGCAACTCCAACAGCCACTCAACATGTTGTTGACCAACAGCCACTAACAATTCAACTCAATTAACTGCAGCAAAAAATATATTGCAACACCAACACCAACAACAATAAGAGAAAAGTACCAGCTATGAATACCAACTTACTTATAAGACTTCTACGGTGTTTTAATAATGAAACGAAATGAAATGCCTTTGAAGTTATGGCTGTCACAGGACAGGACTGGTTGCCTGGTTGTCTTATGGTGTAGGTGTGATAAACTGTTAGTGACTCTATTTAAATTGAAAAACAAAGGAGTAAAACTGACTACTGTGTTGGAAAGAGAAAAGTACTAAAACAGGTTTTCCGTTATTTTTAAGGTACTGGCAATTTATTTAAACAAAAAAAAAAGGATTTCATTTGCCTCTCCTCTCTTGCTTGCCACATTCTAATGACTTTGACTAAAATTTTATCGTAGCACTATAGTAGTTGAGTAGTTGTTGCAACTCACGTCTTCGTTCATTGCTCTGCATTATTGTTGTTATTGTTGTTGTATAATTTATATTTTTTCTCTTTCGTTTTTATTCTGCTGCCGCTGGTTGTTTATACTTTTCTGTGCAACTGCGTCTAGGTTGCACAAAAGTGTTGTGTTGGCAAAAAAAAAAATTCCATTTTCTTGTGCATTTTATTACACCACCAAACCCATAAAGTCCCACTGAAGGACTCACAAACTCCGTGTAGTCGTGTGTGCGTTTGTGTATGTGTGTGTGTGTGTGATTAAAGACTTGCCATTGAGCATGACTCAGTTAATAAGTATTTTGTATGCCATGACTTGGTATTTTTGAATGTCATTCTTTAAAGTCAATGTTGGGTGTGTGTGACCAGTATGAGTGCAAGTGCCCCCTTGTTCAGTTCATGCTATAAAAACTCATTCTATTTAAACTGATTTGCATGTAGATTGCTTTGACCAATAATGGGGTAACATTTGTTGCTTCCTTAACGCTTAACCCATTATGGTATGCTACTTCAGCAAAAGCGTTAGTGTTACCACACTTCATGAATCAAATGTCCGAGTTTTTTCAAAAACGATTTTTTCAATACTCCCTATAATGCAATCCCCGGTCAGACATCAAAAACGAAATAAGAAAAAAAAATATTTCTTTCGGCGGCTTCCTCTCAGCAGATTTCTACAGCAAACACTATGAGAGTAAATAAAATTGCCATGAAAAGTTTCTTAAAAATCTGTCGTTCGGAGTCGACTTTAAACTGTAGGTCCCGCCACTCATGTATAAAATTAACACACACAACATAAGTGGTGTGAGAAGCTAGGCCGTAATCCTGACTGAAGGGTTGTAATGGCCAATTATGTATGTATGTCTATAATGCAATACCCTGTGTTAATATGAAAAAAGTCTTGCAGGCAGCACGGAGCTGTGCATTAATTTTTATCTCAAAAGCCTGGACATTTATTCTGTGGTGCTGCCAACTAATAGTGCTTCTCTTCAAAATTATATTCCATGTTATTCCCGTAATGTAATAACTCCAGCTAGTAATAACTTCCCTTAACTAACACTAAGACAGGCTAACAAAAATCCTCTATGAAACACTTCATGTGGGTGCCGGTTGGCAATGGTGGTTGCAGGATAGGCTATCCATCACCTATGGTGGGTATTTATACTAATATGATCTCATTGAATTAGCGCCTTCAGTATGAGATATAGAGGTATGGGCTAAACTAAAATGGTATACAGCTCATATCCAAAATTACCAGACGCTAAAGAATTATTCTGGATACCTGGAGACCTCCAGTTCCGGATGTGAACTTTTTAATGTGTGAACTTTATGTTGGGTAAAGTGATGTGGATCTTTTGCTGATTAAGTGCTACTTCTTTCCAAAAAGTCTCGAAACTGATTTTCCAATGGTGATTGTTGTTAACGTTATATACCCTGGTGGAAAAATTTATTCAACTTTTCCACGTTTGAAGCCGAATTAATCGGTTGTATAGTTAGACGCTATAAACATCCTTGAAATCTTGTAGTCTAAAAATAAATGGAAGTATTAATGCTGAAGTCGTAATAGTCAAGTAGGTAGTGTGTTCGCTTATTAGATGTGAGGACTAGGTTCAAACCCCAGATAAAGACATCCCCAGTAAGACGAAGTACGAAAAAATATTACATCGGCGACTTCCTCTCAACAGATTTCTGGCAAAAATTCTGAGTTTCTCAAACATCTGTCATTGGGAACACATAGCATAAGTGGTGTGAAAAACTAGGTCGTAATCCTGGCATAGGGGTTGTTATGACTAATTATTTATGTTTGTTAATGCTGCCAGACTATATACAAATACGTTACTTACTCTCTATTGTGTTTAAGATTGTATCGGGCATCAAACAGTAACGTCTTAAAGCAGTAGTCTTGAGCCTCAGCTGGCATCTTCCGCAAATATCAGTACACATCACCAAATCTATCTTCGTATTACCGTTGAAGACTAAAATCTAAATGAACGGGGAAATTCATTCGCACGGAGCTGCTTATAAGCATCTTTGTATTTAAGAAAAGTTTTGGATGAGCCATTGTAAATATCCTGCTTACTTATTGGTCCTTACTAGTTGGCGTTTTTTTGTTTTTATTCTCAATAAGAATTGAATTCTAAATGCTTCTACCGGTTACGCTTCTTTATAAATTTCAGAAACCATCTTTAGTAGCTAACAATCATACATAGCAGACATACAAACCTGCAGTTAGGTTTACAACCTTACTTCTCACAGCACTTATGTTGCATACATAATACATAATTGGCCATTACAACCCTTCAGTCAGGATTACGGCCTAGTTTCTCACACCAAATATGTTGTGTGTTAATTTTTATACATGAGTGGCGGGACCTAAAGTCGACTTCGAACAACAGATTTTTTTAAGAAAATATTCACACGGCATTTTTTATTTACTCTCAGAGTTTTTGCCAGAAATCTGCTGAGAGGAAGTCGCCTAAGAAATATGTATCTGACCTGGGTCTTGAACCGAGGCCTCATATCTAATAAGCCGATACACTATATACTAGACTAAGACGACTACTACTTCAGTTGTATCCCATTTGACCTGCTATGCCATTTTAGGGTTAACGGCAATTCTATTGTATTTTTATTATTTCATTTAAAACATTTATATTTCACTACGAGGCGAGGGTTTATATAGTAATAGAAGCCATAATTTTTTAAATTCATTATGAACATTATTAAACGGGGTGTACAAATAGAATAAACTTTTAATTTTATGCATCATTATAGTGTTTCGCCGATAAGGATTGGGTGGAAAATTTGCACAAAATTTCATTTCAGTAGACGATTTAACAAACACTTGTGCTAACAAATATAGCAGAGGACAATATAGCAATTGAACTTGGAAGAATTTTAAATGTGAGTCCGGTGTTACGGAACATAATTCTTTAGCTAGCGAGTGCCAGGAATGTTATCGCTTATACCGCCTTTTATAGGGTCTTCCAACTGATATATTCGTACTTTAACAGTTAAGAACGACCATCTTATTGGAGCCACATCAGTATGTTTTGCCAAGTTACATGGATGATAATAGACAACGACCTAAGTTCGCTAAATGGTATCTAGAGTAGTGTGCAACTGCCCCAATGTTCATCAAAAATTATCTTCAACGATGAGGCCAATTTCAGGTTGAACACACAAAATTATTGAATTTTAACGAACGATACCAATACACATGGGATCCAAGAGCGTTCAATGCATGCCTAAAAATCACAGTTTGTTGAGGATTTTGGTTTTGCTTGACCAACTTCATGGATTGAATTCTTGCCATATTGGATAATCTACAAGAGCGATTTGAGGGCATGGTCATCGGATGTGGTGGTAATTATGAGCTGGTCATCGATATTTTGCGATTTGAACGCTTTAGACTTTTTCTTGTGTGGTATTCTTAAGTCGCAGATGTGTACGAATATGCTGCAATACATAGAGGTCCTCAAAGCCAATATAAAGACATGCCATCGGTAGAATTTAGCCTGATTTTTGAATCCATGTCATGGAAAATTGTACATTTCGATGAGTGTCTCATTTATTCATATTTGGCAGAAAATTCTATCATGAGATAAATTTGCAGGAGTGTTTGGCTTGCTCAACACCAATATTCAAGTTTTTTAACGGTTTCATGATTAACCAACAACAAGTGGTTAAGAGACATGCATGATTATTTCTAAAGCGTGCGCTAAAAATGCGGAACGAAAGTAACGAAAAAAAATTTAAGAAATTATGAACCGATGGCGTAAAACTAATCGCGAAAATTGATAGGAATTGATGAAGGTAAACATGTAGTTGTTGAGCATCATTTTAAAACGATTGATGACAGAAGCTGTCATCATCCGTTCTGATCAAGAATGTTCTCAGAATACATGTTTGAAGAAACTTTCTTCCATAATCTCTCTTGGGAGTATATGGCTTTCACAAGAACGTATGTATAATGCCATATGCTAAACTAGCAATTATTTGTAGGCCACGGCTTCTGAAATCTTTAGAATTCACTGCCTAGCTTATTACTAACACTATGTAGGCTCCACTCCAGGCCTAGTGACTGATAAGGGGTTTCTCCTCAACGGCATAAAATGAAAGGTATTCTGAGTCTGTGTTCTGGTGATTTTACTTTGATGTCTACATTTGGTTTGATGCTCTGAAGCGCATAGTGATGGACTTCTATAGATTCCGTACGATTGTATGCAAACCTAGTCAGGTTTCAGCTTCGATTTCCTTTATGCATTTAAAATACTTTACATGGTTCAGCAGATATTTAAAAGCTTTTGGGTGCTGTTTTCTGTTGTCGAAATATCGAGCTGACTTTGTGGGAACTCTGTTTACATTTAGTGCTTAGTTAGCAGAAGTTATCTGCCTTTTCAATCGTTCGTCTTGAACTTCAAGTATATTGTCAGGCTAAACTTTTTTATCTTTTAATTTGCTTGCAATTCGGTAGATAAAATCAGCTCATCGATCAAATCCTCATGTTGACGAAAGACTCGTTTTTTTAATTCCTGTTTTCTCGGTATAGACTTGGTTCATGATAGCATACAGCACCATAATATTCAATTGAGGTGAACCTAGTTTTATTTCTGTGTTAATATCTTATATGATAACAGCTGGAACTCTTGTAAAGAAGTGTAAGATTTGATGATTGCAATTATATTCCATGGTACGCCTTTTCTCTTCCCAGTGCACTTTTTTAAAGCCTATTGTAAGGCTTTTGGCAATACAGACAGCGATTACGATTATTTGTGATGCAAATGGCATCAATTGAAACAACATCATACTCTCCAAAAGCCAGGCGGATATTAAGGCACTGGGCTATAGCTGTGGCAGTAGGAAAGATCATTTCGGATCATTTCAGCTAACTGCACATCAGATTAACTGTCTAGATACGGCACAACCATCCAACTCTCTGACATATTCTTGACTATTAAAGTCCCTCTGGGGACCTGTAAGCTCATGATTGTTAATGCGGCCGCATGCTCAGTGCAGTGTTAGGATTCGTGATGGGGAGTTTAGGTATGCACACGAGGCGAACGGTCTTTGACAGCTTACAAATAATTTCTGTAGAAGCTGCAGATATAAGGAGGAAGATGAGAATGTCCTTTACATACTAGAAACATGCCCGGCACTATGTCAATGGAAAAAGAGACATCATGGTGACTACGAACATGGACATTGACAGTTTGAGTTGCTTTATTGGAAGCTCTAAGTGGTTCCACGACTAGGGGATAATGGATGAAAACTGTGATATCACAATGTGGCCTAAGTACGTCAATTCGAACTCTTTGGAGGGGCGGCATTGCTTCTATTCGAAACCAGAAATCTGTCTCGCTGATTGTTTTCCATTTTGCTTTACAAGTAATTTCGGAACGAAGGTATATATGAAGGAGCTTCAGTTTGTCATGCTTAAGCCTTAAGTATATTTAAGGCGTGTTGCTAATAAAATGTTTGGAAATTCTGAACGATTTTGGGTTTTCATATTTTCATCCAATCATGTATCATAGATAAAGGGATATTTTTCATGTCAAGCGTCACTTGTCCTTAATTGTACCGTAAAATAAGTGATAAAATTAAATGCTCGACTAATTGTATTCAACTTTTAGAAAATTTCTCATAATGGATGGCCATTAAGGCAACGAAATTTCCATTAAGCACTTCATTAAGATTTAAATATGGCAAGCATACAATAAAAAAAGAAAAAAGGAAGGCAACACTATCATTCTTCGTATCTTTTAGTTTTATTGTCAGCATTATTACTCGTTCAAGTTTTAAAAACCATTACAACAACAAAAAACAAAAAAAAAGCAAGAAACACAGAATCGAAGGGCTGTGCTAAGCGACCAGAAGGAAATAAAATCCAATAAGAATGGAAACCCTTAATAAATGGCCAGAGTTCCATTAGTAACACATCGTAGAGCAGCAGTAGCAGCAGCAGCACCAGCAGCAGCAGCGGGTATAGTGTGAGTGAAACTAAAAATGCGTAACGCTATTGACATTAAAAGCAATGAAAAACAACAACAACAACAACAACAACCACAACAAATATGCTTTAATGTTAAATTAACAATTTTCCTAAGTGTTTGGACTACACCGTTAGCAGTAGTGATTTAACACACACACACACACACACACATGGCCATATAAAAAAGGACAGATAAAGAAGAAGAAAATTTTTGGCCAACAGGTAGATGGCAGTAATATGCCTTAGACTGTTAAATTTGAAGCAAAAGAAAGGTTGAATTGTCAAAATGTCTCTTAAATAGAACACGTAATGGTCTGGTGATTTTTGTGTAGCCAGCAAAATGGGATTAAAAATGAAATTCTAAAACTATAAACACACACACATACACACACACACAACTTAATTAATTCACACTTCATTTCCTTTTGGAAATTCAATTAAAGTTTTTTGATTTTTTTTTTCGTTTTTTCGTTTTTCAATTTCCCTCACATTTCTGAAATTGTTTGAGATTGATTGGTTCCGAAATTTTCATTTTATTTTTGGTATGTAAAGCATTTTTTAATTAGATTTGTTGTTATTTTGCTTTATTTTTTTTTCTTCTGGTTTCAGATACACATTTCTGCTGCAATCAATAATTATTTACGGCATTGAAGGCAAATGTTCCTTAATGCTAAGCATTTAAGCTTCTTAAGTAATCCTCCCATGGAGTGGCAGTTGGAATAGAAAGTTGACTCATCATACAATCACACAATATAGAACTAAAACCTTGTATTAATTCAAGAGAGATGAGCCTCTCTCTCTCTCTCTATCACGTAACGTTGGGAATTCCTTCCTTGTTCACTATTCTTTGGCTATCCCAATCATTTCAATGTTCTTGTCAATATTGGCTTCGTATTTCATTTTATTTTTCCATTTATTCCATTAAATAAAGTCGTCGTAGTCTAGTAAGTAGTGTGTTGGCTTATTAGACGAAAGGCCAGGGTTCGAATCGGCGGTCAGACATCAAAAACGAAATATGAAAAAATATTTCTTCGGCGACTTCCTCTCAGCAGATTTCTGGCAAACTCTGAGAGTAAATAAAAATTGCCATGAAAAGTTTCTCAGAAATCTGTCGTTCGGAGTCGATTTTAAACTGTAGGTCCCGCCACTCATGCATAAAATTAACACACACAACATAAGTGGTGTGAGAAGCTAGGCCGTAATCCTGACCGAAGGGTTGTAATGGCCAATTATGTATGTATGTATTCCATTAAATTTTCCAGATCAGCATGTGAACTGGTCTATTTTATAAAGTTCTAAAATGATAGGGTTGCCATTCGGTGTTCTATGAAAATATAGTATAAGTCATCAGCATTACAAATCTTCTCTTCTGTATTAAGTCTGTAACTTGCACCAACTTCCTTATCTTATCTGGTAAATTGTGGTATTGGAACCATGATCTTACGAAAGCTGCGAAACGATACAAAAAGTGTACAATCGCTTCTGCATTATGCATAATGTCTGCAGCACATGTCTTGTATTCATCATTTACAATATGCCAACACAATTCAGGTGTACATGTACAGGCAAAGTGTCTCGCCTTATTTATGGTTTTCTCCTCATTGGGATCACTTCAAAGTGTTTTTGTAATTCTTCCTACCGTTTGGTTACTCCACATTAGCTAGTGTAACGTGTCCGCCCTCTTTCACTGTGTTATCCAAGCTTATGGTATGTAATACTCTGGCTCCTTTAGCCAGAATATTCGTTTCCTCATTTACAATCACATTATTATGACAACTATGCTATGCGGCTGCATTCCTGGAGTAATTGTTAACTACCTTTTAACAATCCAGGATCCGGTTTTTGATGGATGTCATGTGATTATCCGTAAAGATAGTTTCGTCATTAAGACACCCCTCTTGAACCTACAGTCCGTGACTTCTTTTGGAATATTCCTGGCATATGCCATTACTTAGTCTAATACTCTCGTTCTGATCATCAGAAATCTTGCCAGAAGAACTGCTAGTATTACACGCTGCATAGCAGACATCGTTCCGGTATTGCCTTCTGGCTACTTTTGCATAAAATGGCCGCTTTTTCCCACTACTTGTCACTAGCTTCCTCTTCCGCCTCGAAGTGAGTCCTTTTTATCGCAGCAGATTTGACTGAGGTGTAAGTCTTGTCTGTACACAGAGCTTGTTTGCTTCCTGCAAAGTCCGGCTTGAACTCTTTGGAGTTGTTTTCTCAGGAGACCATGCTCTCTTCGAAACTTTTAGACCGCACCTATTTGGTTTTGCCGTTGCATCTTCTCGAATATGAGGCTCTGTGCAGTCGATGATCGCATCTTCTTGGTCATGAGAGTCTAGATGCTGTCACTAACCTCATCAATCATTTTGTGATCTTCTTTAACAGATATGATGGCATTATTTTGACTTTCGTCTGTCGATTCAAATTCGAAGTCCTCAACTGTTTTTAATGATTGGGGTGGCTTTGTTTTCTCCCCTGGTTCGAACTTTATTTTCATCGTCGTGCAATAGTGCAGTTGCAGTTGTTTCTTCTGAAACGATTTGCTCACTACCGAGGATTGATGACGGTAAATGATTCGTAAGCAGATCAACGCTTACCGCCGGTATTGCCGTACTTATTACCCCGTGCACTGTAACTTTACTTTTTTGTTTTAGTGGATCACCCCCTTAGTACATTTTGATCTGCAAAAAGTCTTAGACTACTGGAGAATGATCCCATTGCCTTTCTGTGGTCAACAAAGTCCGCTAGTCAGCTCATGAAAATATATTGTGTTCGCTATCCGATGTCTCGGACTTTCAGAAGCTTGTCTCATACCATTTCACCATATGGTTCATCTCCTATCCGGCATCTCCGGCGAGTGTGAAGATAGAACTTCTATAGAAATGGATTGTCATTGCATTGGATGTATTGAATAAGGAATCTGGCTCACTAAGTCCAAATCTTTCTTAACAGAAGGCGCTAGTCTCTGATGTTGGTTGTTGATATTATTCTCCTTGAAATTCAGCGGCTGTTGGATCGACTATTTGAAGGGGTTATAAAGACAATTAGTGTCTTATCGAATGTTGGGAAGCCCTGTTGGGAGACCCTATAGTATCATATTTAGCTTACACTTGTACTCAAGGAAGTTTCAAACGAAATCAAAGTTAGAAATGAATGCGGTCTTGGCACCATCACCGACTGTGCTTGTATGTCTAGAAAAAAATTTGATGCTGCTAATACACATACAAGCCGACTAAGCAACTTTAAATTTCGTATACACATAAAAGCACAGTCGGTTACTTAATTGGTTATTACAACCCTTCGATCAGGATTACGTCCTAGCATATTACGCCACTTCCGTTGGGTGCGATCATTTTATACATGAGTGGCGTGACCTACAATTTAAAATCGACTCTGAACGACAGATTTTTGAGAGACTTTTCATGGCAATTTTATTTGCTCTCGGAGTTCTTGCCACAAATCTATTAAGAGGAAGTCGCCTAAAAAATATTGAAATTTCGTTTTGGTGTTTGACATGGGGTTTGAAACGTGGCCTTATGTCTAATAAGCCAACACACTACCTACTAGACTATGGAGCATAGTCGGAAGCCGTGATTTATTTGTATGGCAGTTAGTTTTCATTGGAAGAAGTACTAGCATAATATGAGTCACTGAAAAGTTAAGCTAGTAGGCGGAGAAATGTACATCAGTTGTACTAGTGGTGGGGTACCATTTGTCATAGTTACACGCTATGCTTATATCATTTCTAATTGGATTATTAACAGTATGGCCTCCTTTCTTAGGTTTGTGGACAATTATTTAAATCGATAGCCTGTGAATCACATTGAAGCCGCCGTAGTCTAGTAGGTAGTGTGTTGGCTTATATAGCCGAAAGGCCAGGGTTCGAATCCCCGGTCAGACATCAAAAACAAATATGAAAAAATTTTCTTCGGCGACTTCCTCTCAGCAGATTTCTTGGCAAAAACTCTGAGAGTAAATAAAATTGCCATGAAAAGTTTCTCAAAAAAATCTGTCGTTCGGAGTCGACTTTAAACTGTAGGTCCCGCCACTCATGTATAAAATTAGCACACACAACATAGAATGGGTGTGAGAAGCTAGGCCGTAATCCTGACTGAAGGGTTGTAATGGCCAATTATGTATGTGAATCACATTCCTTATAACAATGTTATCATAGTACTTAAGGATTTTCATTTAATAATTTTCAATTTTAATTGTTATTTGAAACTAAATGATCACATTTTCTGTTTATTTTATTTCATAACTAAGTATTAATATTGGGTTAATGAGCTCAATCTCTCTCTTTCTCTCTCTCCCACTCTTTGTCACTCTGTCACTGTCATTGTAATACTAAGACTTGCTGTATGCTATGCGAAGTATTTGCAACAAATCTTGTTTGTTTCTAATTTAAATTTTAATTAAATGCGAGCTGGTTAATTTAACAATAACAACAGTACCAGCACCAGCACCAGCACCAGCAGCACTACTATTGTAATAACATTGTTGCCAACCATACGTACAAGGAGTGAAGAGCTCAAAATAACCATGTCCGCACAAAAGTTTAATGACCAAATTGGAAATTAATAAAATAAGCAAACATTTGAGTGTATAACAGATATTAAAACTAACTAACTAACTAACTAACTAACACACTGACATATAAGTACAATAAACAAACCCATTCATATGTATGCATATGTGTGTTTTGCGTGTATAAGCAGCAAGGGATCGTTTAGTAAATGTCTGCCAAAGGACATTTTCACTAAAACGAGCACAAATAACAAGAGAAATGAAACGTATGAAAATATATGACTGTGTTTACACACTCTCACACATATGCATACACTCTCTATCTCTCTCTCTCCCTCTCGTATACATATACAAAAATTTACGTAATAACATTATCTTTATACGAAAACAAACGGAGTATGTTTACAGGCACACAGAGATATAACGAGATACTCTCGCACCGTTACAATGCAGTTGAATTGTATACGAGATGGTATATTTTAGATGCTTATCATGATGGCAACAAAAATATCTGCGTTAAAAAACACAGTGTCGTTCAAAACAATGCGAAATATTTTTTAAACACAATCTTCTCGAACACCTTACATACAAGCCGGACCAAGCAGCAGTGAGGTAAACTTTTGCCTTTAAAATGTAGCGGTTGAAGATTTTGTTTTTGTGGCCATTTGGCATCTTAATAACTTCTCTTGATACTTGCGACCGAAGTTGAAAGTTCAAAGCATTGGATTCTAAGTAAGAAACAACATTACTGTATACTACTGTTGCCGATTCTTAACGAGCTAGCGGAACGATATTACATGGCTACCGGGACCTAAGGACATTCCCGTTAACTGCAGAGCGCATGAACTGCTTAGAAGGGGCACGATCATCAAACTCTCTAATCAATTCTCGACATTGGGGATACCTTTGGGTATCTGCAAGCTTATAATTGACAATGCAATCGTGGACAGTGAACAGTGGACCTTGGACGTGTACAGTAGATGGACAACTTCAGATACGAGCAGAACGGCGTAGAGAATCTGACCAGGACTGGATAAAAGAGATGTGATAGCTCTGCTTAAACTCTAAAGACGTAGGCGCAGTACTGTGATCAGGGGGGCATTGTATTACAGGGACACATGTAAGGCTTGTTGGTGTTGGACACCTTTTAAATGAAGATTGCCTACATGTCCGACACTTAGCTTATATGAAGGATATATAAACTGTCACGCATTGAGTTTCACAGACTCAGTCGGAAGCTCCGAGTGGTTCTTGAACTAGGTGAAAATGTGAAAGTGGTGGAGGGGACAGCCACTTCTACTTAGCCTATCTAACATTCCCCAACTTCATTATTTGCTACCGATATTACAGCGGTATTGACTGCACTAACTAACCTGATATACATGCATCAGGGAGGAAGATATTCAAACCATATTATCCAAAACTATCTATAATTGTAATCTAGAATGTTCCTATTAGGTTCAGGGAACACGAATGAGTTTCTCTCTTTTACCTTCATGATAAGCACAGAATCTTGTTGGAAAGTCCACAACTACTTTTCAGAACATATAAGCAACATCATTGGTTATTACAAGGCTTCAGTCAGGGCTACGACCTAGCATTTTACACCACTTTCGTTGTGCGTGTTAATTTAATACATGAGGTGCGGGACCTACAATTTAAAGTTAACTCCCAATGACAGATTTTTGAGAAACTTTCCGTGACAATTTCATTACTCTCACAGTTTTCGCCAAAAATTATGCTGGAAAGAACCCGCCGTTTTGTTGGACCTGATGTTCGAACCATGGCCTCACATCTAATGAGCCAATGCACTACTTACTAGACTACAGCGATCTACAATTACTACAACTATTCGAAACGGTTTCTTGGCAAACGATGGCCGGATGGTGTTATCGTTTTGTTCGCAGAAAAATAATTCAGTCATCCCCCACCAAACCATGCCTGAAGCTGAAGATGAGAATTTTCGGCTTGAATAAGCATTTTATATGTAGTCTGTGATTAACCATCTTTTTCTCTATACTGTGTTCTATCTTGGGTCAAGTTTGAATGCTTTCAGGCACTTCTTGCAACCAGTAGATATAAAATTTAATTAAGTTTACTGATCTGATACGAGATTATTTATTAATTGCTTTAGCATCACCTATGAATCGTGGTCTGGGTCTCACATAACACATATAATCTCATATTACAAACTTCTTCATTGTCAACCTCTTCGCCGACCATGCGTTCCAGGCGGATTTCAATCGTGTATCATTATTTTCATTATTATATGTTTTTAACGTTTGTCCGCTATTTCAATAAAGCTCAGCATTGGAAACCCCACTAGGAAGCCATTAAATGCAGAATCTAACCTTCACAAGCATTGTTTGATGATAGCCTCATAGTTGGATGAGCCATAAACTTCCATCAAGAAGTACGGAGTTTGCGTAAGCAACAATCGTGGCTGCCACTATACTTTATTCATTAGAGCCCTTGATTCCTATAAGGTAGACTTAAAATTACTATGGAACTGTAGGAGAAGGCTGAACCGAGGCACCAAAAATAGGGACATGGTGCGCTTAAGCCTAGGCAACATAGGAATTCAGAGCAAAAAACAGCTGACAAATGACTTTGCCAGAAGAAGAGTTTCTCCACTGCTGATGGAGTCTAAATCCTTTGTTGATTGGCAAAATAATGTGGAAAGGCATGCTCGACGAAAGGAAAAAAGAGTGAGGGAGGCCTGTCCTCAAGGCAGACAAATTTGAGGCAATCTAAACGTTGAGTGAATATGGCGGAAGAAAGTTTAATTCATTAATCAGACTATTTAATGGATGGACAAAGTCGCCGTAGTCAGTAGGTTTATTAGACGTAAAGCCACAGTCAAAATCCAGGTCAGATATCTTGAGCAAAATGAAATCGAGAAGAGAAATACTTCTTCGCGGCTCAAAAAGTCTGTGGAAAACTCTAGAGGTAAAAAAAATTGCCATTGAAAAGTTCCTCAAAATCCCTGTTTGCTCGACTCGACTTTAAACTGGTAGGTCTCCCAACTCCAAGAAAACCTAACTCTATGAGAAAACTGCTAAAAAGACAATATGTTTGAGCGTATGTATACGAGAATAGAACTCGCGGTCAGCAAGCCGATAAAGGAAATGTGCCAAACTCAGATGTACGATTCCCGTGATAAGGAAACGGATTCTTGAACTTTAAATATTACATGTAAAAACTCCCTGAGGGTTCCGACGAGTATAAGATACAATGATGCGCTTATAGTAAGAGCCTTTGTGGTGGATTAAAGCTAGTCGTAACGATTGTCAAGCATAGTTATTTTTAGTATTAATAAGGAAAGTAAGGTAAAGCGCAACTTGCTGTTCACAACAATACACTTCTGTTCCATATGGCTCGCGTGTTGTTTAAGCATCTTTGCCATGCTCCGTTAGTACTAGGATTTGAACCGACCCTACCAGTCCCGGATGAAACCTGTCAGTTCTGGTGATTGGCAATCGTCGTCAGCATGCCACAGCATCTTCAATGTTCTGTCATCCAAAAAACTAATGCGTCAGGCCTGAAATGCAGGACGCTCCTATATAAAACCTGTGTGTAGTAACTGTCTGATCTAGTTTTGAGCGACACTTCGCTGTATATAAAAGAGCCAAAAACCCCAAATAGAAAAAAAAACCTGCATCAACTAAAACAATTTTAAGAGATAATGAAAACAACAACAACAAAACAAAAAAAAAACTCGACGAGAACTATTATTCTCGCTTTGGGAATTTTTATTATGATTTTAACCGTTTTACTACTCTCTGTTGTACCGTTTTTTTTGTTTTTTTTTAGTTTTTTGTGTTTATTTTCGTTTCATTCCATTCCATTTTTAGTTTTTGACTCTCATTTATTCTACATACGTTTTGTTGACTTACTTCATATAAACACACACTTATTATATTAAAAAAAAAAATGTTTGTGTATGTATGTGTGTTGTGTGCATGTATTGGTTTTCATTTCAAGATCTTTATAATTTTTTCTATTTTTTTTTGTTGTTTTTTTTATTTTGAAATCTCATACATTTTTATGTTTTTTTGACCCAAAGTATCCCACTGACATGGTCAATGGCTTGTAATAACAACAGAACAAGCAAAAGCAAGCAAAACTCAAATTCCAATTCCATCAAGATACTGCGTATTTTAGAACTTTATTTACATATACAAATACATACGTATGTATGTACGTATGTATGTCCATAGCATGTTTATATATATTCACCCAAAACACACACATACATACACACTTGCCATGCATGCATTAGTGAAAATAACATTTTTGTAGGAATTTTTCAAATCCTGTTTCGAGCTTTACATTCATTTCTACGATTTTTTTTTTGTTGCTTTACATTCATATTAATGTTCACATTAGGTGGGGGTTTAAAGTAATCTTCGTTAAACAAAAAAATTTTAAAAAAGTTAGTCATCAGATAATAATGCCCGAAAACTAAGAGGTAATAATAAAAAGGGAGGTGGTGCCTCTCATAATGTTTTAAGCCTTGCCATACTTTTAAGCAAACAGTTTCAAAGAACGAATAGAAGAGCGTCCTATCACTACAGATACATTCAGAGGGCCTTATCCAGATCCAGGGCATACTTTCTTCATAAAGGCCAATAGAAAACGGAAGCGTTTAACAAACTGTTCTATCATCAAACACGTTCTGTTGGAATTTAACAAGGACAAGTTGAGAAAGGGTTACTTAGAAAGTAGCTAAAATTTGTTACTCAGTCTGAGGTCCTTAGTCTGAATAACCCTGAGCTCTGGACGAAACCAGCCAGTTCAGTTAATCTCTCGTTCACCATCACAATGACCAAATTTTTAAACGTTCTGTCCTGAAGTACAGAGCACTCGCAGAAAACGTCTTGCACAGATTCCGTTTCCAGCATGCCAGGCAGCTTCCTTTGTAATCCTGGTGGGGCAGACGAAGCTTGTCAGTGATTCTGACGATAGCATAATGTCCCATTAACATTCTTCTTAGAATGTGAACCGTTTTCTTGTCGAACTCAAGTAGTTTCCTGGCTCTTTCACTATTCACTGCTTGACACAGTAGTTTTGAAATTCAGCATCAGACGATTGTAAGTCAGGTTTTTATTGTCGTCTGAATAATTTTTAAATAATCCCTTCAAGTATTTGACCTTCATGCATCTAGCCTTAAGACTTTGCTTTTTTTTCTGAACCATTCAGTAGGTAAAGTGTTCGCTTACTAGACGTGAACCCTTGGTTCAAATCGCAGCTCAAACATTTCAAACAAAACGAAATATGAAAAAATTTTCTTTCAACGATTTCCTCTCAACAGTCTTCTGGTAAAAACTCTGAAAGTAAAACAAAATTGCCATGAAAAGTTTCTCTTAAGTCTGTCGTTCGAGAGCGATGTTCAAACTGTAGTCTCTGCCAACTATAGTGCCATGATTTTGACACAACAATAGCTTTTTTACTGCCATGTTCTTTTATGTAGCCCTAACACGTCTGGCTGCAGTTTGCTTTAAGTTTGAGGATGAGGTGCTTTAATGGGGGCTCCCGATAATATCTTCTCCAATTCAATTGCCCTGAAAATTTCAGAATGTTGCGTTCGATGTCAGCGATGTAATTCACGGCCTAGCACCTGATATACACTCAGGGGTGCATTAAGCCCACCGTTCCCAGGTATAATATCGACAACTCATTTTCATCGTTACAAAATTTGCATGTTGTTGTGAAAAGATCTTCATTCTCCAGAAATGTACTGCGAGTCCACAGTGCCTTGTCCAACGACGACGACTCCAACCTCCGATTATTTGAAGATGGTCTGATGCGTGACACAGAACTCCTTTTATTGTAACTTTCACGAAGTTTTGTTTTCTAACCCCCTTTCGTCATTCGTTCGTTGAATATATCTTTCACACCACCGAAGCAAAGTAGAAGCTGATTTACCATCATAGAAGCCACGTGGTTAAATGCATGCGGCCTGACTGTCAGATAACATGGCTATGTTCTGCCTTGTGCTCGATGTGATGCTTCCAATGCAAACAAGGTTGTCCTTTTTACAGACTTCCGTAAATCTCCGCACAATACCCAAATACATGCCTTGCCGGTGCATCCTTCCCAATCGAAGTACATGGCCGAACCAGCTTAGCTGCTGGATGTTAATACGCTGCACAACATCCTTGGCATTGAGGAGTTCACACAGTTCATTGTTGAATCGGATGCGGAAATTATCGCCAACTTGTATAGGATTCTCTTGAATACTCTCAAGGCTGATGCATCAGTGCCTAACAGTAACTGTTGCTCAGCGTGATAAAGAAATAACGCACCAGACTGACCAGAAATTTAATTTCTATAGACATGCTACACTCAGCTGTGCATGTCTCTCACTATGCCTACATTTCTCTTAGACTAACTACTGCAGTCTATTCAGACTATACATACATACATGCATACGTACATAATTTGATTATAACCTAGCTTCTCTCGCTACTTATGTTGTGTGTGTTAATTTTTTATATGAGTGACGGGAACAACGGTTTAAAATG
>QOCX01003298.1:0-17995 GCA_005959815.1 Sarcophaga bullata | reverse complement strand
CTTTCAATCTTACTGACTATTTAGTCAGTCATAGCCACAGCTATGATAGTGATGGTGGTGATGGCGATGGTGGGGTTAGTTGTGGCAAGAGGAAAGTTGTAAATGTTGTTGTTGTTGTTGTTGTTTGCCTACATTGTGTAGGTGAACAGTAAAATTGTGGAGAGTGGATATACCGAGAGCGCTTTTCCTTTTATTTTCATCTTCTAGTTTTATGTGGAGTATATGCCAGTGTATGTATGTTTGTACGTATTTGTGTGGATGTTCAAGTTTTATTTAGGGGTTTGCGTGCATTTGTTTGGCACAAACACTTATTTCATTATTATTACTTTTTTTCCCATATATTTCTGGTTGTTTTTCTTTTTGTTGTTGCTTTCTTTCTAACAATATTTAAAAGTAAAACAAACAAAATAAGAACGAAAAAAAAACAAACCAGAATTAAGTTGAATAATGTTTAATATACACACGAGTGCACTTGGCATGCAATTTGTTAGTCAAAGAACAGCAAACATATCAACCAACCAACCAACCAACCAAACCAACAGTGGTGCAAGGAGGCAAACTGACTGTTTCAAATAATTCGGGCATAATTTTTACTTATTTTTGCTTTTTGTTTTGTTTCTGTTGCAATATTATAAATATGTCTGTCCAATTGAAGAAGAAAAAAAATGTTGTGATCCAAATAATCGCAATACTTTCTTTTAATAATTGGGCTACAATTTGTATAATGAAGATGGAAATAAGGTTGGTTTGTTGCAACATTAAAATATTAAAGCCGATGCATTACAATGCAATTTTTCTAATTGGAGTTCTAAATCTTACGCATCACTCAAAGTAGTATGAGGAAATTTTTCCTTTCTACTACCTGCCTTTGTGAAATTAGAACGAAAACAAAAAGCTCTTCAATTATTTCTTGTAGAAGGGATACATTCTGGGATAGAAAGCTTTATCTTTTTGACAAAGGAACCGATTGTGGGATCGTCTATTTTAGCCAATGCAGTGTTTAAAATATTGTAATAAGTTTCTTAAGCGAAAGTGATGCACATTTTTGAATACACAGCATTGGGTATTCATTACTATTAAGAAAAGGTGTACGTACGTGTGGTTTTTTTTTGTTTTTACTCCTTTGTCAGACAACACTAATTCGATTGTGTCTTCAAGATTGATAAAAAGAATAATTTAAAATCTTTAAATTCTTGTTAAAATGGTATTGATTTGAAGCGGAATAAAATATCTGCAAATAAGCAGTGTATAAACGTATTTCACAAAGTATTTCTTAAATATTTTTAAAATGTACGATGGGAATGCTCTGAGTGTAAATGCTAAGAGCAAAGAGTAGTTTACTCCATTTGTGGCTTATTAAATCTGTGTCATCTTCTACTTTATTCATGTCAATTTTGCTTTTTTTCTATCAAATTTCTTAATTTAGACAATGAAATGATCTAGACGAATACCGTGGTATTTCACATAATAGCGTCAAAATAGCACTTGCCTGTTGATACATACGGGCGTTCAAGTTTCTTTTCTAAGTCTAAGCGTTATATCATACATAACATAATTGGCCATTAAAACCCTTCAGTCAGGATTACAATTTAGTTTCTCACACCACCTATGTTGTGTGTGTTCACTATATGTATATATGAGTGGTGGGGATATCAATTTAAAGTCAACTCCGAATGACAGATTTTTGAGTAACTTTTCATAGCAATTGTATTATTTACCTTTAGAGCTTTTGGGCGAGATCTGCTGAGAGATAGATTGTCAATTTCCTGTGAGAAGTGCTTAAATAGTTCATAAGTTTGCTGATGCAAACTTTCACAAACACCCTGCCCCATTGGATATAATTTCTTTCTTAAGAGTGCTGCTAGTTGGCACACTACCATAAAAGTAACCAGGTTGTGAAGTCGTATCTAAACCATCCTGCTACATTGTAAACGATGCATTTGTCTATGCCAATAAAATCAATTAATAAGTCTTGTATATTCAATTAGTCTGCTCTTAAGTTAGTCTGATCAATGCTGTAACCACTCTTTTCGAATTTTTCTTTTTGCAGGCGAAATCCGTTTCACAACGACAGAACACAACTACTTCAAAGACTAGATACAACAAAACACAACTACTTTAAAGACTGGATACAACAAAACTATGCTGAGTGTTAAGTGCGATAAAGGTGAGATATCTTTTATAAAATAATACATCGATGGAATGTGATTTATATAGCCCATGGTCTCTCTGAGAAAAACATTTACAGAAATATTGTTGAGTTATATCGTTATAATGCATGTTCGCACACAAATTTCATAATTTTCGGAAAATTAACTGCATTTGTCTGGAAATTTTTTTTTATCTTTCTAACATTTATTTCAGTGTTTGCACTGCTCTCTTTAATTGCACTCTAGACACTAATTCACTAACTTTTTTACCGTTAAACTTCAGAAGTTCTAATGGCGATAGAAATTACATGATAATGACGAATGCAAGTTCAAATAAAACTAATTTTCAGTTGAAAAAGTTTTAGCCAAAAATAACAAATTTTGTATACATTTCGATATATGTTGTTGAGGTAAATTCGTTATAGTCGTGGATGATAATTAACAAGATATTTTGGAGCAAATTCGACCATAAGGAATATTAGACTCTTTTGGGTTAAATTTAGTCCTAATTGAGCGCCTTTTCTAGGGCACTGAACTGCAGTATCAATTACGGAGTGAATTTCATCAAATTCATGACTAAAGTAGGAAATAATAAAAAATTCACTTCACTATAGGAGTGTGATTAACTACCTACATATTTTTGCAAGTGTTGTAACTCCTATAGAATGCAATGAGAGTTATAAGAACTCCAATAGTATTCAGCCAATGGTATCAAATTAACGAACTGAACATTGAAACGAATTGTATTCTAATGAATTCATGGATTTTTCGAAGCTAGGGTTAGAAATTAAAAAAAAAACATCGATTTTTTTAGAGATTCAATGCATTGAAACAATTTGATGTATTGATAAGTTACATCAAGTGTTCATAACACTGCTCCATCACTAGTTTGGTTACAGTTTAATTTCGGAACAATGTAATCAATGCACTATAGGCTAAATGACAACATTTTCTGGCCGAAATTATAAGGAATCACTGAATAAGGATAAAAATCGCAATACCGGGGTTTTTGGGGTTACTGATTTAACATCTGAAGCAAAATTTTTCAAATTCAAAATGTCGGACCTAAATATGGCGATCTAAATGTTAAACTTTCAACAGATTTACATGAAAATCAGAGTACTGGGGTTTTGACGATGCTGATTTAAAATCTGAAGCAAAATTTTTCAAAAATCAAGATGGCGGATCTAATATGACGACCTAAATTTTAAAATTTTTAAAGATTTAACTGAAAATCAGATTTCGAGGGGTTTCTGAGATTGCAAATTTCAAATCTGAAGTAACATTTTTTAAATCCAAAATGGCGGCTCCAATATGGCTGTCTAAATTTAAAAATTTTCTTCGGATTTACATGAAATCAATGGTTGGGACGCTAAATTCGAACCAGAGGTAAAAGAAATCATTTTCTTAAACTATAAAGCATTCTCCTTTGTTTTCCATTTTTACTTTAAATTTACGTTTGTTTTTCACCTATTTCACCAATTGACCAAATCACACGGTCTAAACTGGCTTTAGACTTTACTCTCAAACAATGATTCTGAACACCCGCTAAACAGTTATCGTTAATTTTTTAGAAAAACAAAATATGGTTTTATTAGCTTTGATATGTTGTTTATCAAATACCAAAAAGTGCATTCTTGAAAGTGAGAAAAATAATTTTTTTGCAACATTAATGCGTAAAATTATCCATGGTAGAATTGCAATGGTAGAAGGCGCCGTAGTCTAGTTGGTAGTGTGTTGTCTTATTAGACGTGAGGTCCCGGCTTAAACCCCTGATCAGATATCACCAACAAAATGAAATATGCAGCAGATTTCTAGCAAAAACTCTGAGAGTAAATAAAAATTACTATGAACATTTTCAAAAGAAAAATCTACCGATCGGAGTCGCTTTTAAACTGTAGGTCCTGGGTCGTAATCCTGAATGAAGCATACATATAAGTATTTATCTTCGAAAACTTTGAGTTGATCTAATTTTATGAAGCTTGTTTATTTCCTCTTATTTTCAAATTTTCACATTCGATTTTTTTTATTCGATTGGTTGTGATAGTATGTTTAAACAGCTACTTACTGCTGGTAAACCGAAAAGATTTAAAAATTTTACTTCAAAGATACGATAGGAATTTCAGTATTGTATTGAATTGTAACTACAGAATCCGAAATGGAAAAAAAATGGGTGAATCCAGGACAAGCATCAATCTCGGTTGCAAAACCAAATCGACTCGATAAGAAGACAATGCTGTGTATCTGGAGGGACCAGAAAAGTGTAGTGTACCACCAGCTTCTAAAACCTGGTGAAACCGTTAACACAGATCGATACCAATAATTTTTACCATGCGTTGATCAAAAACAACCGGAATTGGTTAGAAGATACTGTTAGGTAACTATGTAACATAACAATGCACCTGCACACAATGCAAAATCGGTTCATAATGTAATCAAAGTGTTAGACTAGAAACTGCTACTACTACTCCTTGATCTGTAAAAGTACTTGTAAGAAATTGCTAATCTACACAATAATTCTTTACAAATTTATAAAGGATTTATGAAATATTGTTTTTGTCATTTATAAAATGTCACGAAGAACAGGAACAAAAAATACTTGGAATGATTTATTGCAGCTGTACGAAGCGTTAATTAATTATACACACAGGATAGTATTAATATAACCAAACATACGTACATAATCTAGTATTGGCTCTAATGATCAATTAAAATTCGATAAGTTTTTTTTTTTAATATTTTTAATGAGTTTTCTTAGTGTTTGGTGGTAGGTATTTTATATCTGCATACATACATATGTGGTATGTTGATAATAATGAAGTGATGAGTATCTATTAAGACTAAGTGAGCAATAGTTTTTAAATATTCATGACCAGGTTAAAACAAAATCCAACCAACCAATTTAATTTCCCGCCAAAAGAAGGTGCAAATAGCAATAAGCTACGCCACTACCAACATCATTGCTCTTTAATGAGGCACATAAAACTGAAGTAGATGGCAAATGAAATGAAAACGTAATATTTTAACTGCCATAAGAATCCGGCACAAAACAAATTCGAACAACAACAATTGCTGTTAAATTTTTCGATAAACCACAAAATTTTCAAATACACATGCACTTATTCACTGACCCACTCATTCACATACTCACTCACTCACTTGGTCATGTAAATATAAACTGACAACCCCCTTTTCAATAGCCCTAGAAATTTGTGGTTTTCATTAGTTATTGCAAGTGGGAGAGAGAGAGAGAGAGAGAGAAAGAGAACTAGAGAGAGAAAATTACGAAAGGAAACAAATGGAAACTAACTATTTTGTAGTAAAACATTAATGAAACGAATTAAAAACCAAACACAAAAACAAGCAAACCATTCTACAATGGATTGTACGAAGCTATACAGTTTACCAATCATTAGACAACCCAGTATCCAGCAACTACCCACAAACGGTTAAATATTCAACACGGTTTTTATGTGGCTATTCACCTCACTTACAACTTTTAGTCTCTTTTATTACAAAACAACACAAAAAAGGAATTGTAAATTAAACATGGAATAAAGGAAGTTAAAGAAGAGGCAAAAAGTAGCCAAGAGAATTAGTTACTCTTCCAATGTTTGGCTCCTTTGCTTCGTGTACATTTGGAGCACAGAGTTGTGTATACATTTTATTGTTACTTCCTCTCTCTGTTTTGTTGTTGGCCAGTATCTCTTTCGCTATTACTGTTCTCTCTATTTGTTGTTGGCTTTATCTGGGACGATAGAACAATAGCGTCATAATACCCACGCATACCATTGAACACCCAATCAACCCACATTATCATTTGCATGCTTTAGCTCGAATTGTTCTCTTCTCTTCTCTTTTGTTTTTTTTTTTCTTCTTTATGTTGTAATTTTTTCACATTTCACATTCACTCTAATGGTGAAACAACATATTCCAACATAAAAACCAACCATCATCGTCGTTGTATTGATCGAAAAAGAAAAAGGAAAAACAAAACGGAAACAAAAAAAAAATAGAAATCGAAACAAAAGTAAGGTTAAAATTGAAAGCAATATAAAATTATTGGACTATTCTAAAATTAGACGTACGCAAGAGAGCATTGTTTTGTCTGTCTCCATTCTTTCTTTTTATTTTCCCCCACCACTGCTCTGTCATAATCCCCTAAACATAGACAACTGCACCCTACCACTTTTTTATCAGAGACAGAGAAGAGGAAATGAAAACATGGCTATTAACCCATATTGACTTAAGAAGGTTGACTTAGTGACCTGAAACGGACCGCACATTGAAAGTACCGTTAAATTTAAATTGTTCACTAAAACGCCGATAATTGTTTCAATTAAAATGAACTCATGACATGATTTAATTTCAATTACGGGTCGGAGAGGTGTTGTGATCCTCCGAGAGGGAGGTCGGGGTTCTGGGTGGAGCGTGCCTATTGTGTGCATGGCGCAGAGGGGTAGGAGAGAGAGAGGTAGCGCGCGCGCGGTAAAAAGGGAGAGAGGTGTGGGAGGGGTAGTACCAGGAGAGGGTCTTTACGAGAGGGGGATTGAGGGGATGGTTTCCATTTCTCGACTTGAAGGGGACAAAGTTTGATTTACCATTTGTATAACTTTCATTAAATTCATATACGTTTTGAATGACTTAAACGAGGGTTTGTTTAGTGCCATAATCTTTATTTACCGTAATATATTTTTATTAAACTATTCTTGTTTTTTAATACGATTCCTAATTACGTCCAAACATCAATATGGCAATAGAATTCTAGAGTAACTACATGTTGTCAACACTAATCTGCAAATTGTGGTTATGAAAGTTCAAGTCAACAGTAGTTTCAGAACTACCTTCACGGCTCTTTATATGAATAACATGACAAAGGACTTCGTAAAAAACTCTTTCGCTAACTTTCACTACTCTGACGAACAATGAATAATTACCTATTCACTCTGTATATGCGAAATTAAATAATTTTTCTCCATTTGGTGTCGCCGAAAAAATGAAATTTTACAACTATGAATATGAGTATATGAACGAACCATTCGACACTCTGTCGTATAATACCAAATTTTTTCTCCATCAAGGGCCAAGAACAAGCTTTTCTCTATTTATTCTCCAATATGTGTGATTTAATCGATTTGAGCAAACATCAGTACAATGCCAGAGAAGACATAATCACGTCTTTAGTAAAATTTTTCTCTTAGGGCCATTATTACAAGGATATTAACAGGCAGATAAATTGTTTTTCATTATTATAAGTAGACAATAATGTAGAAGTGAGCGTTAAGCGTTATCATACCTTTAACTTTTAAAGTTAAGTTTATGTTTGAACTTGTCATATTCTATACTCTTTTCAATACGGCAATTTTAAATATAAAAATGAGCAAATATATCAAAAAAAAAATAGCCCGTCATTGGCACTACGTTTAAAAACCTTGTTTAATTGAGCAATGTTATCGACATTGCTCTTTCACTGCCATATTTTTTAAAAAGTTAACTTTATTTTATCATTATTTTGTAATAAGGAAATGAAGTTAAAGGTAATTTTAAAGCTCACTTTAGCTAAAGTTACTTTTAACTAAATCCAACTTTAACAGCAAGTTGTAATAATGGCCCTTAAATTGTTAAGAGTATTATACGATCATAACAAATGTCGACACTCTCCCCGAACTCCTCAACATATAAATAACCGATGAAACTATTTAAAAAGTAAAGAAAAAGGTTATGGAGAATCAGAATTAGACAATTTGCTGAGGATGTTGATTTTTTTTTTTCAAAAATTTTGGACATGAAGTGTTTGGCAGCGTTTCAAAATTGCTAAAATTTAACGAAAAAATTAGCATCGTTCAGGAATTATTGAATGGCATCCACATTTCCGTTCTACAATCATTCGAATCTTGTAAGTAAAGCCTTCAACTTCAAGTAAAAATAAAAATTAATTCATTTGCAGTTGCTAATTTGTTTTACAATATGAAGAATGAATCTCGCAATTGTGACAATGCCAAAAATTCTCAATAATCTTTCACTAGCAAACGAACAGCGCATGTTATCATGCGTAAGTCATATATGATTGCCATAGTAGGCTCTCCGAAGACACTATTTATTTTCGAGTTTTACATCAGTTTCTCTTTATTAGACGTAAATTTAACAACTCGTATGGCAAAAGTATGTACCGAGGAGAATATTGCTGCTGTATAAAGCAGTATTGATGTAGACTGCGATAAGTTATTTGGACTACTGTTGCCAATCTTCTGGAAGATTATAAGAAAGTTGCCACAAAAACAAGCATCAGCATTTATTTCATAAATGGGACTGAGGAGAATTGCAAGAAGATGCATTTTTTATTAAAAACTTCACTTCAGCTTTCAAGGATATTTTTGACTGAATGAGTGGGTTAACCAACAGACTTGTTCTGTCTGTTGGGTATGAAGAAGAAGCACAAAAGCTTCCAAATCACCCTGAATGGTGCACTGTCTGGTTCAATTTATAACCTGGCGATATTAATGGACCGTACTTTTTCAGAAACAATGAAAGTTGTGATATTACAGTCAGTGTAGGAATATACCGTGCCATAATTAATTGATAAATAGATCTGTCCCATAACTCAAACAGCACGTAATACAATGAACATGTTGAAAGACGAGTTTGGTGTGCAATTAATTGCATGTTTTTGAACAGTTTATTGGTTCCCAAGATCGTGCGATCCGATTCAATTATACTATATCTCACCTATATGGGCAAACCAATCATAACTCTTATCCTGAAAGACAAAACTACCAATTCCATTGATGCGATTCCTGCCGAAATGGAATAGTTGTGCCACGGAATGGAACAGCTGTGGTGTAATAATCTTCAAAATATACAGTAAATAACGATGTTAACACTCCTATGTGGTTTCTTTTTATTCGTTTTCATTTATTTAAGCTTCTTAATATGTCTGCGCTTTGTTTCAGTTTCATTGACCAAGTTTATCTTGCTGAAAGGGTGACTGCTTTACAGCAGCAGTCACCAAGAGAGGTATTTTGGATAGAAAGGTAGAAATCTTTACTCATTGAAAGTTTCCCTTTCCCACAACGTAGCGCTGTCTGATCTTTCTTCCATATTCATTGTTAATGTTATACTCTTTGGAATTATTTGAAGGGGACGCTTTGGATTTGTTGCCAAAAACTTTATCAGATACACCGCATCACCTTTATAGGCTCTTCCAAAGGGATTTTTGAACTTTGTCAGTTCGGCTTCCCATTTCTGAAAGAGCGTGCATGAACCAATTGGGGACGAAAGCAATGCACATGAAAGCATTCAATGCATCCAAAAAAAAGTCAGTGTTTGGTGTGGATTTTGCTGGTGTTAATCAGGCCATCCATCACTGTCACTATAGCTCGTTGATTACAATCCGAATTGGATGATTTAGACACAAGATACATGTGGTTTCAACAGGAAAGTGCCAACAAATTACGTATTTTGCACGCCCAATTTAACGGCATGTTTATTTCACGTGGAGGTGCTGTGAACTGATTACCGAGATGGTGCGATTTGACCCTGTTAGGCCATACACCACTACGGTTCTTATAACCCATACCATCGGGAGACAGAGAGTATAGGAAATAATTGTACTTTTGGAGGATGTTATAATCTAACATAATCTACACAGAAGCGCTTAAGGAAACAGGTAATAATTATGTAAGTCTGTATACGAGTATATAAAATATTAAATTCGATCTGTTCGTTTTCTATATAAAAAAAATTTTTTTTACGCGGTGAAAAGAATACATTTTCTTTAAAGGATTTAAGATTTCTACGGAAATAATCTGTATGTACGTGCATAAGTATATGTGCTTGTAAGGTAATCGTTATTTATAGAAAATTATAAAGGGACTAAACAAACTATTCCGAATATTTAATTCATAAGGCTACTACATTAAATATATAGGTTTTATTTGATTTACTTAACATTGAATTTGTATACAAATAATAAAGATAAGATTTCGCATTTTTTACATGTAAAGTAGTAGCATGCAAATGTATTGATTTTTTTTATTATTTTTTACAATCATATTTATTTTAAATAGGCGTGCTGTCCATTGTTAGTTGGTCAGCCACTGTAAAATAGAAGATTTAATTAATACGATATAATTTCATTACTATTGTTGGATTTCAAATGGTTATGAATGGGATGAATTTTATTTACATTTAAAAACATTATTCTTAATCATTATTTTTAGTTTCTAATTCTATTCAAATGTTTGTTACTTTTTTCGATTCTTTTCACTCACCTGCCTTGCCTTAGCCTGTGAATTTGAATGTTTTCTATTAAACCTTGGGGCTCGAAAGAAAAATTATGTTGATTTTTTTGTTTTTTGTTTTGTTTTGTTTTTCTTTTGTTGTATTTTTTTCTTCTTTCTTATTATCTTAATTTAATAATTTTTTAATAATAATATTTCTTATCTTGTTGTTGTTGTTGTTGTTTCCTTATTTGTCCTATTGTTTTCCTTATTTGTCTAAGACGTTGCGCGTTTCTTTGCAGAATTTCTAATGCAGAATTTTTTAATTTTACTTTATTCTTTTCTTTATTAATTTATTTGTTATTTTATTATTATTTTTATTTATTTTTTTAATATTTTTGTTGAATAAATGCTTTTGTTGTTCTGGCTATGGAAAAAAAAATAATAATTAAATATAAAAATGAAATATTGTATTTCTTTTAAGTATTCGAATAAATTATTTGCTTAAATTTTAAGAGTAAATTTCGATAGTAACCGTTATGCCCTACCAAATGAAAGAAAAAAACGAATTTTAGAATATCAAAAATTTTTAAAATAACATTTTGTGCGTAAATATTACGAAGTGATTTATTTTTAACAACAACACCATTTTCATAATAATCGTGGCAAAGAAATTTTAAATTAAAGTTGAAAAAGTACGTGATTTTAACACCTTTTCAGAAAATATTTAAAAACAGCTTATTTGATTGGTCGATACATTGATAAAATCGATATTTTTTCTTTTTGGATTAAATAGACTTTAGAAATGTACTCAATCGTTACTCACTTGGTGTTGGGGTCTTGTAGGAATTCGATCTATCCCTTGATCAATTCAATCTTATGAGACTTAATTTAAGATATTAACTGTTAAGTAATCGATACAAGAGAAATTCAAATCTAAAAAAACAAATAAATATTTGAGCTCATGTAATTCCAACTGTGAGATGTTCTTGTGGTCTACACTCCTGACTCCAAAATGTTGGTCAGAGTTGGTCAAGTTTCGTATACGCTGCCCAACCACTACAGTGCTGGCCGGAGATCATGGCCACATAGAAAGCTGTGATGATGGAATTTCCCCTGCTCGTACGAACGTCACTTCGACAACCATTCCCGTCAATAAATGTCTAGAATTTCGTATCATTAGCAGGTAATACTTCTATGGGTTCCAGGACATAGAGATAAAGTCAAAATTGTGTTGCTGATGCTAGGGTCAGTACAGAGTACGCAATTTCCAATTTGTTATCATATTTACATACAACTTCCAGTAAGGATAGCGACCTAGCTTTTCACACCACTTGTAATGTGCGTGCTAATTTTATACAAGAGTAGCGAATCTACAGTTTAGAGTCGACTCCGAACGACAGATTTTTTGAGAAACTTTTCATGGCAATTTTTTATTTACTTTCAGAGTTTTTTTTCANCAGTTTAGAGTCGACTCCGAACGACAGATTTTTTATATTTTGTTTTATTGGAAATGTCTGACCTTGGGTTTGAACCATGGTCGCACGTCTAGTAAGGCAAAACATTACGTACTAAACTACGGCGGCTTCATTTACTGTATTTATATATCGTATTTACCATTAGATAAATTGAGTATCGTCTGCGTATTTCGTGATTTTAGAAATTTTAGCGTGCAATATCACCCGCTCATTGACGGAATATCTTAGACTGAGTTCTCTTCTTGGAGTTGGCATGGTTTTTCCTTCTTATACATTCACGTCATAGTCCTGATATAACACCATGAATTGAAAATCTGTCCAATGGAAAACACTTTGTCTGTGGCAAATAGAAGATAGCTTTACAATGACAGAAAAAAAATGAAGCTCAAAGCAACGATGCCTTTTATGAATGATCAATCACTAAAAGAATCAATGAAATCATGGACATGTGTTGGTCGTTACTACAACACTAGGCATTCAGTGAAAGAAATAGAATTATTTCTGAAGAGAATTATTACAGACGATGGGAAAAGTGTATCGTGCACTACCACAATCTGTGAAGAATATTATATACAAGGCAAAGTTTCGCAGATGTTAGACATTTCTCCACTAAGTAGGATTATGCTTATGTGTCAGGTTGATTTGGAAGGGAATTGTTTATTTTGAATTTAAGACACCCAGTCAAACATTTGATTATGTTATTTATCTATTGCTACCAATTCATGATATTGAATTCCAATAAAAATGACAGATCTGATCAAAAGAAGATGAGTTGCCTTCCATCACGATAATACCCGACCACACACAAATTAGATGAACCGACGGAAACTGACTTGTGTTATCATAGGTTATGATCTCAGATTTGCAGAACTCTTGATGGCATAAATTTTAATCTCCATAGCAATCCTGCAAAACTCAATTAGATCAGTTTCTAGAACCAAAACTTCTGTACTGATGGAGTAATGGCCTTATCCCCAAAAATGAAAATGTTATTCAAACATAAAAAAAATTTTATGAAAATCTGATCATTGGTAAATAATACACAATAAATTTTAAACAAGAAAGGATTCCAAAGGTAATTGTGACGGCCAGAAAAATATTGATAAGAAGTAAACCGAATATAAAGCACTCTTTTCATAGTTCTAGAACCACAATTTAAGAATAATAAGCAAACAATTATTTAACTTTTAGTCTCCCAGAATAATTTTTCAATTTAATCTTGTCTGCCACTGAGTGAGTGTACGTTTTTATTTATTTATTATATGAACGGAAACACTTGATTTTATTAAGTGTTCTATTTAGACAATAATAGTCTACAGAATAATGCTGCCTAAAAGTATGCCTTTGTATTTTTAATTCTCTTTTTTTTTAATTATTATTTATACACTTGGCTTGTGTTAGTAGTGCTGTTTAAGCTATCGTATCTGCTCAATAATGTCAGTTACTCTTGACCCAGCGACAAATTGAAAATTATTTTTTTTCTTTCTTCGAGAAAAAAAAAAATCACGAGACAAAAAGAAAATACAATAAAAATTTCTATGACACAATTGTAAAAAAATGGTGTTTGTATTGATATATACATATACATATATATGTATGTACGAGCGTGTGTGTGAGAGAAGTGAGGAGAAGGAGGAGGTATAGTATTATTTTAATTAAAAATATGAAATCGTTTGCAAGCAATTTCTTGTGTCACTGTTATTGTCACTGTTATTGCAAATGCCGTGTGCTTACATACATATGTAAAGGCACATAAATATTTCTCTTTCTCCCTTTAGAGAGTATTCTTTTTGTGTTTGTTTTTTTATATTTATTTTTTGTAAATTGCCACTGATTATATCACTTATTGTTGTTGTTATTGTTGTTTTTTATTTATTTTATTTATATTTTGCTGTTGAGTTGTTTCTTTGGTTAGCGATTTTATTTCAATGATTACAACAAATGTTTTTTTGTATATTCCATCCACATCATCATTATCATCAGCATTATTAACATAGTTTTGTCATTATCTTTGTAAACGTTGACGTTCACTTCGATTATGCCGTCAACGTTTTTCCCCTTTTAAAGCCACTGACATACATTTTTCCCTTGTTCACCATGAGGCATCGTTAGCAATGAGACAACATTATTCTCACACACACACATACACACACATACCGCATAGCTACATGCGTACTAAAATATACTTATGCTTTTAATAATTGCTGTTTGACATACTCATACGCACACATGCACATTTATTCTTAAACAAATAATGCTCCTGTACAACACCAAAAAGAACGTTATGAGAGAAGTAAAAATGGGAAAAAAACAAAAATTCATTTATCTTTAAATGTATGCGTGAGTAATAATAATATTTATTTTCTGCTTCTTTTTTATTATTAATTCATAGAAACGTGTGCTTATGTGTGTGTTCGTGTTTTATAAATGACTGTATGTGGTGCGCCTTGTACTCTACGCACTCGTTGTATGCGGCGCATTGAGAGGAGTTTGTTTTACATCAAACAAAAACAAGAACTTTTCATAGTACAATTGTACAATTTGTGTGCGTGTGTGTGTGTAAATGTGAGTATGTGCCCTTTTATGTTTCTTTATTTTCTTGTTAAACAGTTTTTATTCTCGTTTTTCTTTTTGCTTATTTTAGGCTCAAATGGAAATGGTTCAACAATCCTGCTAGAGAAGAATAAAAAAAGAAAAAAACAATAAATCCACACACACATCAATACTTTATAATACTTTTTTTCTAAGGTATGTATGTATGTATAATGTGAAAGTATATGTGTGTATGTATATACATGTACATGTAAAATCATTAACTTCAGCTTTCATACTGTATATGTAAATAGATATATGTATGGTGTATGGGTTGGTATGAGTGTTGTCAATTGGAAATTTTATTAAAGTTTTCCACATCAGAAAAGTCAAAGAAAAGAAAAAACATTTTTTTATCTCTTCTCCCATAAAACATAAATCGATTTGGGTTGCTTAAGTAAACGTTTCGTTTTTTTTTCCTTTTTTTTTTTTGAATATTTTTATAGGAAAATCTTTATTTTTTCTTTTTTTTTTTTGTATTTAAACTTGGATGGATGTTTTCTTAATCCATTTTTCTGTATCTATAATAGCGTGTCGTTTTGTTTTTCTTTTCTTTTTTTTACTTTACTTTACTTCACTTTAATGGCACTTTACTTTTATAATTTTTTTTTTATATTTTAAGAAGAAAAAAAATCCTTTTCGTATACCCCCCCCCCCCCCGATCTAAAAATTTCTTTTAGTGTGTATGTACAACATATTAAAATTTTAAATGAATTTTTCTTTGCAAATAGATTAAATAAAAATAATAAATGATTAAAAATATCTTCTCTGTAGGTATACCTGATAATTTCATTTCATTTCTTTTTTTTATATTTTTATTTATTTTTTTAATTTTTCTTTATTTTGTTTTGCTTATAAATTGTAAATTAATTTTTTTTTGTTTACATTCGTTTTATTTATACTTTGGTGGGTTAAATTTTTGTACTTTTCTTGCTCCTTTACGTTGCTTTTCGAATTATTTTATTTAAATTTTTTTGGAGAATTTTTTCTTTTTCTCTTCTTTTTTTTTCTTTTGGAAATTTACAAAAAAAAATTTCTTTTCGTTTTTTAAGCACCAATTTTATTCCGACGTACGTATACACCTTTTTTAGTTCGATTCGATTTCTATGCTTCTTCTAAACTTTCCAACTATATATTTAATTTTCTTCTCTATCTATAAGCAGCGTAAAAAATATCCGATTTTTTTCTTCTTCTTCGTCGCCGTTTGCTGCTCATCTAATTTAATACATCGAGAGAAGAAAAAAAAAACAAGAAGCATTTGAGTCTAGTGAATATATTTTGAAGCAAATTTGCGTATTCTGGTATAAAGATTTTCGTTATTTTTTTTCTTGCTGTTGTTGTCGGTTCAGTTATTATTTTTCTATTTTTCTAATTTATTTTTATTTTATTTTCTATATTTGTTTTAGATTTTTCTTATTTTTTAGTATTTTTTTTAGTATCAAACCAATTGTGCGGCACTTTTAGCCAGTTTTTGTATTAAACGCCGTTTTCCAACTAACTACCCTTAAAGAACTGATTTGTTGGCCCCATAATGGTTGCTTGCTATACCTCGAAAAATTTCCTTTGAAGCGACTCGCTTACATTGTTGCCCAAAAACTCACCACTCTGTGTCTCTTATCACACTTTTATTCTCACTCTCAGCATTGAATAATAATAACATAGCTATAGCGATAGCGATACACATTTATAATCAATGAAAAATACGGGCTTTTTCTTTAACGCCCGCGCTTTAGCTACCTACTAACTTTGATACGTACGACTAAACTCTTCTTTCTCTATTTGTGTGGAAAAAAATTGGAGTAGTGCTCGTAAAAAATTCCATTACTATTCGGAAATCGAGAAACAAAGCAAAAACAAAATCTCGCATACTCATACATACACTCTTGCCTAAATGCGTGAAGAAAAAGAAGAAAGTAAACAGAAGAAAAAGAATGTCTTTTTGACAATTGGAATATTGGAAATGTCAGTTTCTTATATATTTGGCAGCTAATACACATGACAAGTTATTGAATAGCAAAACAGGAATAACAGTATTGTTATAACGGTAGCCAGCATAGTTGAAATTACCGTGAAATGCAACAAATAAACCGTAGAAAGCATTACTGTTTCAGCGTTACAAATGAAAGTTTTAAAATATTCAAGTCATTCAGGTTTCCCGTTTCTTTCCCGCTTTTTTAACTTTCTTTTCTAGTTTCGGGCTGTAAAGAGAGAGGGATATAATTTCTTCGTTCAACAAATCGATTTAATGTTTCTTTTGTTAGACTTATTTCTGTTTTATTTAATGAATCTTGAATTCTTATTTCTTTTAACAACACTTTAAATGGCCCCTGTCCAAGCTGCGAATTATGTTAAACTAGGAAAATAGGTTATGGGAACAAAGGCAGAAGCGAAAGTGTTTCTGGACATTAGATTTAACTCCATTAATATTATAAATAGATCTCTGTAAAAAGAAAGTTCCACATGAGAATAGTTTGGTTAAAGAATGAATTGCGTCTGTAGTGTTCGCTCCTCTGGCCAATGGACCCCAAACAGATAAGCTTTACAAGAAAGACGACTTTCACGTAAGAATAAATGATTTTCGGGAGCAGAAATTGGTATTTGTGGCGAAAGAATATTAAACTAAACCCACATTGCTAAGGTGCTCAAATAAGTTTCTTCGCCATGTCTTGAACGTTGTCGAGAGAGAGATTTTAAGGCATCAACACATATATGAGCATTGTATTTAATTTTCGTTCAGATATAAGTGGTGTAAATAGTAGAGAGATCAGATGGAGTGAATTATTTATTGTACCGTCTTAACATACCGAGGCACTTGAATGCGTCTTTCGACACTCGAATAGTTCCAGCGAGTAACGCGTTGACTTTTCATGCTCAGATAATCAGGATCTTCTGGCTCTCCAATATTTATACAATCCGTAGCTATAGATGACCTAATATTATTGCATCACGTTCAGAAATCGGTTAAGAGTGTGTTATTCTTAATAAACCTTTACCCCTTAAACTCAAAAAACTCGGTCTACCATTAAAAGAATATGAATGGCGAATATTGCTTTCATCTGCAAGAGAGTATATAAAGATCTTTAATGAAAATAAGAAATAGAGTTGGAGATAGAACAGAACCTTGTGGTAAGATTGAGTTTAGTTTGAACTCATCTGATGGGATCCCATCTATAAATACCCGTTAAAACCCAGCATTGCGGAGAGAATTGGCGAATAACTAGACTGGCTACAAACGAAAGTTATGCGAAGAGGAGTGCTTGGAAGTCCTTTTTCGCGAAGATGGAAGAATCCAGTGAAGCCAGCTGATTTTTAAAGTCTATTTGGTCGGGTGATAAGCATCCTCGCAGAAAGTTGCCTTTAATTAAAACATCAACACCCTTCGCTGGGCCATTGGCTCATTCAAACGTTTTAAATCACTGGTACTTACAGCCTTAAGCATTATGCAGGCCTACAGGAAACGTCTGATAATATAATGATTCTCTGCCTGCAGAGAATCTATTCTGCCTGTCTCAAGTACTCACTTGTAATTTAACCTAATTTGTTATTCTAACGTTAA
>QOCX01003297.1:0-17996 GCA_005959815.1 Sarcophaga bullata | reverse complement strand
AAATGAGAAGAATTATTTGGTTATTATGGGGCGATGCGTTTCATTTGACCCTAAGTGGTTATGCTAACTCCATTTTCAAAGGAATATGGGCCAATAATACCTTGCGCTCCACAACCCAGTACCAAAACAACAGTCGTTATGGTGTATTTGACTTCTATTATGGGGGTAAGACCACTTGTGGATTTTCTGAGCCTCAAATACGGCATTGCATTACGTATCTTCTAAGATGAAAATAAGCTCCATTTAAAAGATCATCATCGTGCAGTTTAACATTTGGCGACATCGAAGCTGATAGCATGCTAATGTCAGCCTCTAGAACCCTTGTAAGGCGTCCCAATAATCCGATTTTTCTTTTCAAACTTGACGTACATTGGTGTGTGAATGGTTCAATGCTCCTTGAGACCCTGATACGTTCTTGAAAACGCTTACGAGTTGATGGCTAATGGATTCTCACGGTTACTCTCAACCACAACTTAAATTAATTTCGGTTGTTGGCACTGCACATTTACGTCTTGGCTTATCAGCAATAAACCAGTTTCACTAACTTTAGCCAAGTAAGCTTGCATATGCCGCGCCTGTTTGACTGATTCCACCAAAGCAAAGCATTAGATTTTAAGATCAATTCCCAAATCACATTAAAATTCTCTAAAGCTTCCTTTATTGTATATAACGTGATAAAACGTGGCATCTGTTAATACTTAAGCAGACCGTATTTTAATACTTACACTTTACAGTGTAATGTGCTTTGGCAAAATTCTAATGAAGTGGCATGAAAATATAATTTTTTTTCTTGTGCCTATTAAAGGAATTTACAACTTAATAACTCCAACATAAAATGTCAGAATTTAATTCTTCATATTTATAATCCCTAGAGCAGCAGACCTGTATTAAGAAATATGACCATGATCCTTTCCTAACACATTTTATCGGAAACGTTTTAAAGTTTTTACAAAATATTTTATAAATTGTAGTTGTTCTACAATATTTAATTTAAAATTTCTGTAATTTTTAATTGGATTTCAATATTTATTGTTTGTATCTTTTTCCTTACGTTTATGAACAGATAAAATAACAGAAGCTGTTACAGTTGTGGCAGTGGCCTTACCACAAACTCAGGCAGTAGTTGGTGCTACAGCCGCATTAGTTGAAAGTTTACAATTCAATGCTTTCGATACTACACGTACAACGTTTGCTTCCTCACCGTCGTTATCGTCATCGTCCTCCGTCTCGTGGTCACCATCATTTCTTCCATCATCATCATCATCTTTTGAAGGTACTGGTGTCTATACAACAACACAGCAAAAATACTCACCACCTTCTTTAGCATCATCATCATCATCGTCATCGTTAGGATATCCCACATCATCAACAACAGCAACAACAGCAACAATATCTGGTTATTACAACACCAAGACGTCCAGAATTATGAGCAGCATAAACAGCATTAGCCCTACCCTAACTACAACCACACTGCAGCACACCACTTTTAAAACCAGCAGTACCAAACGTAGCAACAGTGGTGGCCATAGTTTAGGCATCAAGTTGCATGGCACAATACAAAATAGTCTACGTTCTTATGCACNGCATGGCACAATACAAAATAGTCTAAGTTCTTATGCACACACAACCACCAGTGGTGGTGGTGGCACAGGAGTTGCAGGTGGTTCAAACGGCATGTCATCATTTAAAAATCGTGTGAAAAGTAAAAGCAGTATTACAGCCAGTAATAGCGAGAATACTAAGAATACTAGCAGCAGCAGCAGCAGCAGCAGTGGTTCACAGAATCAGCAATTACCACTTGACTTTACATTTTTAAAAAATCATTGGACAAATTCAGGTGAGTACTCCCTTAACTCCCTTCCCCTTCCACAATTCTTTGTAATTTCAGTTACTGTTCATGGGATTAAGACGTTGAATGCTCCAATTATTGTTTTCAGCACAACACTTACGTTGATTGCAAATACAAAAAAAAGGAAAACGAAAATATTAACAATCTACACAGACTTAAAGGGAAGCATGTCGTAATAAAACATTTAAAATTTCCTTAACGTAACGTACTTTTCATACTTGTTAAGCCAGGAACATGCTTACAATTATGAACCTTATTCATGAGATTTTTCCTCTTCTTTTCATTTATTTTCGTTTCTTTTGATCAAAGAAATTACAGACATTTTTAGAAGAGATTCCTACTACTATCGTTAGCATGGAAAAAAAAAATATTTTAACGAGAAGTGCTTTCATTAAAGCCTTGACTATTAATAAGACTATGCTACGACACAGTGTTTAGCATTACGTATTGCATTCGACAAGTTGCAATATTTACACCTGTTTGCTTGAACAACTTCTACTTGTAAATTGTATGTTTTATGTATGCCGGAAGGTAGAGTTGGCTGTCTAGTCAAGATTCGAAAAGGCACAATTAGGCCACGTTAGAATCATTGTGATGATTTACAGTTTTACATTTTCTCTAGTGTGCGAACTATCCAAAGTTCTGATGAAGCTACTTAGACTACTCATGTTCAGTGAACAGCAATGTGCGTCTTTATTTTTCGCAAAGAGATAGTTCTGAACATAATCCCAGTAGATAAAGAAAACTTTTCTCCTTTTTCTATTTAGCCTTGGCGATATTTTGTGCATAATTCTGCACTTACCACATATTGACGTAGTCAGTCATACATTATCAATTATCAGCCCGCAGAACTTAAAAGGTATGCCAAATCAGAAAATGCATTGGTTTGTCATATCTGGCCTGTTCACCCACTCTGCAGTTACCCGAAATATCATGGCATGTTTTAATACCCATAAGAAATTCACATGGTTAAAAATGCCTCGATGGTCTAGTTGGTAGTGCGCTAAACTTCAAGTGCCAAGGCAGTGCGTTCGATTCCCACCAGAAGTGAAGGACAGTTTTCTCCTTTTACTGTCTAGCCTTGACAATATTTTTTACGCCATTCAGCACACTTATCTCACGTTGACGGAGTCAATAACTATATTGTCAATAACGAACTCGCAAGACCAAAAAGGGATGCCCAAAGTAGATAATCCAGTGAAGAATATGATAGTTGTGCCACGTTTGGCCGGTTCATCCACTTCGCAGTTGCCCGAAACATCATGGCATGTTGCAATACCCATAGGACACCCCTATGGTTAAGAATGCCCCAAAGGTGTAGTTGGTAGTGCTCTAAACTTCGAATGCCAAGGCAGTGGATTCGATTTCCACCAGAGACCCTGGCTGTATTTTATTTGTCTGAATGCTGCAATTGTTGGAATTAATTCTCGGGAAAAATAAAGTGATGAAGGATTTAAATTGTCCTTTAAAAGCAATGTTTTAAGACTAAATTTGTCATACACAATCCATCCTACCTTTCTCCTATAACTCTCTTTCTATTATTCCAACACAATGCACTGCAGGAGTAGGAGATATCTCCTGAGCGTTGGCCTCCAACCTATATCAATCCATACTGCTAACTGAGAGCATAAACCCACTTTAGGGTTGGATTGCTTCAAAATTGCTTTGGCAGCAATCTTACTATCAGAAAGCTTGATAATATTTTTTGCGGGGTTATTACCATCCGGAAGAGGATGCAGTGTTGCAATAACCTATACGCACAACTACGTATACGTACAGTTAGTACAGTATGTCATTGGTTGCAATGCTTCAGCTTATCCTATCACTCATGTTGTGTGTGTTAATTTTATCCATAATGGCATAGCCTACAGTTTAAGTCGACTCTGAGCTACAGATTTAATGAAAAAAAATTTTGCGGCAATTTCTTTTGAACTCTCAAAATGCAGAAGTGTTTCTAAGAAAAATTATCTTCAGAGATGAATTTAATTTTCGGCACAGTTTTATACGTCAAATAAAGGACGAAATTTCTCTAGATTTCCAGGAGCAATTAAAAAAAAGATTCCTTACAACGCACGATACAAGAACAAGCAAATAAAATAGAAACCAATTAACATTGTCTGTCATGATCATACATAAAGCACATGTCCTAACCAATTATCTGCTTAACGGAAAAAACTTGATTAACGAAACTACAACAAGCAATGCAGTAATAATGTAATGGCAGCACTGGTTCTGTGTTCCATGAAAAAATACAAAAAAAAATTAAGAGTACGATAAAGAACACATACAGTCGGGTTTAACCACTATTGCTTCAATATTTCATCGCAATTTGCTTTTTCTGTTTAATTTTGGCATTTCATTCAATTTTATCAAGCTTGTGTATGTAGTAAGCAAGTATTTGTTTAGTTTTTGTAGCATAAAAGAAATGAAAATGTTATTTTCCTAATACATTTCCTAATACATTTTCATAGTTTCTATTTTTTAAATCCCTATCCCCTATTCTATACAACTCAAAAATAGATTTTTACCTTTTGGGGCTTATTACGGTTAATAAATCGTAAAACCAGAACTCATTCACCTTTGATGCTGCTTGTTTAGGTCTTGAATGTTGCCAAAATATTTGTTTAGTTGACTTATTTCTGTTTCTAATTCTATTTAATTTTCCCCTTTTTCTTTTTTTTTTTTTTTTTTGCTTCGCAGGAAATCAAGTATAAAAAATATAAAAGCATTGCATTTTGTAGTCACCGCTACAAATTCAATGGATGCTGGCAAGTGGAATAGCTAGTGGCAACGAGTGCTGGTTATATGTTAGTTAGTGCTACGTTTATGCTTGTTTTTAAGCTCATTTTTTATTTGCTTTTGGAGGGGGGTGTGTGGAACAACTGAACTGCACTGTAAAGTTATTCCGTTCATTTGATTTTGTTTGTAACAATTTTATGTTTTATAGTCTGAATTTAAAACAAAGTAGGGGTAACATTGGACTAAAGTCGCCCGTAGTCTAGATGTAGTGTGTTGGCTTATTAGACATCATCGAACATCTGCAACAAAAACGAAAACCATGAAAAAATATTCTTTCGACGACTTCCTCTCAGCAGATTTCTGGCAAAAACTCTGAAAGTAAATAAAACTGCAATAAAAAGTTTCTTAGAAATCTGTCGTTTGGACTGTAGGTAATGCCACTCATGAATAAAATTAACACACACAACAACACAAGGCCTAAGAAGGTCGTAATCCTAGGTTGTAGTCCTGACTGAAGGGTTGTATTTAATAATTATTTGTGTATGTACGTATGTAATGAATCGCTTGTATTTGTGATCATTTCCCCTTGATCGTCTCGTACGATACGATTCAGACGTACGGATGGTTTGACGCCTTGTAGCGACAAGTTATAATGAAAAGAAAATTCTGAAAATGCCTACTGTATTGCAAGACATATGGATACCATGGATCCATACCACCGCCATTGTAGGCGGTTTTGTTTCACGTACTTCAGAAAAAACAATACAATTTCAAGCATATTTCAATTTCTACTTCTCACTGTGTGAGTTCTATTAACATTACCTTTCACTTGTTATTCCCATTTGATCCTGGTATTTTATTTTCTTCCATTTTTCTTCATGTTTCATAGAAACGAAGTTAATTAAATTTCACTTGAGCACACTTTGAATAACATAATCAAACATTTTCGAAAAAAAAAAGTGAGCCAAGAAGCAAGGAGCGACAAACTTCAATTGGGCAAATGAAATGGCATCAAAAGTAAATTGAAAATAATTTGAATATAATTTCATAGAAGAAATGATGCGAAACACTTCATTTTTTGGATTATTACGCATTATTCACATTCCTATGTATTATGCTGCATAAGTGAAATTGAAATTATTTTTTTACTTAGCGTACTACCAACGAGATCTTTAAAACAAGCTTTTGTGTGATGAAATTATTTCTCTTTTGTATTGCTGCTTGTACTCGAAATAATAAATTTTCCCTATGAAGGAGATTACTTTAACACCGCATTGCCTGAATGGTTTTGCAAATTGCCAGAAAGTGATTTTTTAAATTTATTTTTTTTAATTTATAACTGTAAAATCCTGTATGATTACTGTTTGAATGTAAATATCGTAACTCAAGGAAATTAAAAAAAAAATGTTTTTAATCTAGAACCTTAAAACAAGGTTAAGAAGTCATTCTTATTGGTGGCGTTTATTGTTTATTATTTTATACGAATTATTTTACAATTAATTTGCCTTTTAATTTCTGCTAAGGAATGGGAAAAGTTGGCAGAGTTATAAGTTCGAACTCAACATACAAACTGACATTGTCACGGAAATTTATCGAAAAGGATCACTCGCAAAATCTTAGTCCCAATGGCATAGATAAAGTGTTTGAAAAATAGCGCACTGTAATCGTAAACTGATTAGTCTGCTCCATCTTGTGTTCAAACCCTGAAGATGACAAAATATTATGATCACAGTTTTCAAACATTACTCAGCACAGCTTCCTAAAGCTCTTTCACCAGTATTGTGACACTTAATTGATCATTACAATCCTTCAGCCAGGAATTATGACCAGCTGCTCACACATTTTATGTTGCATGTGATAAATGTATTCACAAGTGGCAGGACCTACAGTCAAAGTCATTTGCGAAACACAATTTTATTTAATTTTTCTTTTTACTTGCTCTTGAGCTTGGGCCAGAAATATGCTGGAGAAGAAGTCACCCGAAAAATATTGTTTCATTTTTCGCTTTTGTTTGAGATGCATGACTTGAGTTTGGGGGTCATGGTTGTATTTTCATAAAATAAAGAGTCTTCAATAAATCTATAAACAAGCCTTCTTATTACCCTCGAAGTAATATCACCAGCAACTAGTACCACATACGAGTTAGAAACCCACATCTTGATTCCCAACCTCGCACCCCAATACATGTTCACAAAGAAGTTTGTTTGCAACATAACGCTAGTCCATACTATTGCCCTTGTACTGATGTTCTTCCAGTAGTTCACAGCAACCGGCTTAGAATAAAAATAAGAAGATAGCATAGTACTGCCTACCTACATGGGCTCTCAACATAAAGTATCTGACAGTATAGGAGCAAGAAATGATTAAATCCAGCGCTGAAAAAGTATTGGAAACTAACTTTAGAACTCGACCTTTCCAAAAATGTCTATTTAATGTGTTTTTCCAAAATTTTTGTTTAAAACTATACAATGAAGAATTCGATTCAAACAGTTTCCACCAAGTTTCTCACCGCCCATTGTGTGTGTGTGTGTGTGTTAATTCTATGTGTAGAGATAACCACAGTTTAAGTAACTTTTCACAGCAGATTTTCATTGAACTCGCAAGATTTTTACAAGAAAGAAATTTTGTTTTCTATTTATTTTCTTTATTAAATGTGTGGCATGGGATATGGAACATTGAACTAATTAAAATAACATACTATTTACTAAACTACGGCAACTTCCTTACCATATAACCCGTTTGGAAAAATTCGGTATGGTCCACTCTATACTCACGGGCTGATGCGTTAGAAAGGAAATCGTGTGTGACATCCAATTACCTACTACTGGGGCAATTTTCGTCAGGATTTCTTGGTGATAATTTGTTCTGGGAGAAGTAGGGTGGTAAGGTGTCATCGCTTTGTTGACCTTCAGAAGCCGCCCGAGACCAATTCACAACAGAATTTCTTGCGATAATTTGTTCAAATACGCAGTTGTGTGTCGTTCATACCATACCTACTTACATTACATATTTGGCCCATTACAACTCTTCAGGTCAGGATTATGACCTAGTTTATCACACTACTTACGTTGTGCTTGTAATTTATACGTGAATGGCAGAACCTATAGTTTAAGGTCGTCTCCAAAACGACACACTTTTGAGAAGGTTTTGTATGGCAATGTTATCTACTCTGAGAGTTTTTGCCCAGAAATTGGCTTGAGGAGGAAGTCGCTGAAGAAATATTTTTTTTTGTGTATTTCATTTTGTGGAGATGATAAGCCAACATATTACCTACTAGACTAACGGCGACTTCAATATCTACCATGCCTTCCAAGAAACAGCCTCAAGAATTCCATTATCAAGGTCCTGTATACGAATGCCGTTCAAAGACACGGAAGAAAGCAAGGATCAATAACGCAACCTGACTAAAATCTTCATGGCCACTGTTTCTTTATGGATTAAGGATTTTCTGGAGTCTCAAATTACACAATGTATTCACAAAATCATTTCGAGCATTTACTTCACTTTCCTTTACTTTCAATATACTCTGCTGGATTTGTTAAAAATTTAACAAGGAGCCTTTCACTGAGACATCCTACCCGTTCTTGCCAACAGCTCTTTAACAATTTAACCAAAGTGTTATGCTTTAAAATAATTACAACCCTGCTGTACATGTAAATATTTTATGTCAACAAGAAGCAGAGTCTTAAAATTATAATAATTATGCTCGAAGTAATTAATTAAAACAAGAAAATAATTTGAAATTATTTAAAGAGCTTACGAATGATATCAAAAAATTAAACTTTAAGAAACTTTTAATGTCAGCGAACATTATTAAAAAAAATAATATTTTTTCTATTCTTTTTGTTGTTTTTGTTTTTGTTGTATTAAATACTTTATCATCATATTTCGTATTCATTCAATGTTCTTCTCTAAACTTCCGTTTCTGAATAATTCTGCTCTTAAATGGATGAGAAAATAAATAGTTTCACTGCAGTACACTTATTCATAAACGTTTTACAACTTCTTGCTCTTGTTGTTGTTGTTGTTGTTGTTGCTGTCTTAGTTTTAGCTTTCCTTTCGTTTTCTTGCAATTTAACAAACCTGGGATCTCAGTCATAATCTCTATCTGAATTACACCAAATACAAGATGAGCAAGCAAAATAGAATAAGAAAGTGAAAAAATCATGGCAAAAATTTTAATGTTTTATGTGAGTGAACATTAAAACTACTAAACGTTATTGAGCTGTAATACTGTAATACCGTTGTAGGTGTTTATAGCAGCGTAAACGATAATGACAGCGTTAGCAAGCAAGACAGGTCACTACTCATTGTAAAAATTTTTATAGCGTTTGTCACTTCATTTATTCACAAGTACTTCAATCAAAGCTCAGCTTATAAATTCTGTAATAAATGTGAGGTCGTGGAAAAGGAGGAAAAGGAGGGAAAGGAAAAAGATAAGAAGACTATATTACAACACTTCAGTCAGGATTACAATCTAACTGTTCACATCTCTTATGTTGTGTGTGTTAATTTTCTACATGGATGGCGGGACCTAGAGTTTAAAGTCGACTACGAACAGCAGATTTTTGAGAAACTTTTTTCATGGATTTTTTTACTTTCAGAGTTTTTCTGTTGTTTAGATATTTCGTGGCACAACTTTAATAAGCCAAACATTACCTACTAGATTACGCGACTTTATTTTAATCAAGATTAAAGGATAAAGATTTTAGTTTTACAACATTAAATAACTTCACCTTAGGCTAGACAGCTAACTCAATGTGCTTACTTCCGTCCTATAAAGCTCATTGTAACGCATCTCTTAAACATTCTTCGTAGAGCTCTTAAGAAGGTGAGAATTGTATTCAATCGATTAGACGTGTTTGATCTTAGTGACTTGGGTGTTTCAAGAAATACTCTTTTTAGGTCCCAAAAGGCCAAACAATCACAGAGCAGATGTTCGTAACCACCTTCTCTTTTTCGTCATTCAAAGGTCCTAACATGTATTCTCAGTCTTCTGCCGTGAACAGTCAGAGCTCAATATCTCTTTATGACTGCAATGAGGTTCTTTAGGTTGAGTCTTGATAGGTTCAATCTGTCGGCCAGATTAGTCTGGTGTCCTACAAGGTTCATTATACTGTCTTTTCGTTGACAATTAATTCATAGAATGCTAGATCATGCAAATTTAGCGTGTCGGCTTTGTTATTTACTTCGATGTTCCCTAGTCCATGAAACCTAATGAGGGTAATCATCGAATGGCTTGCAATCTCATCCAGGTCACTCGGCACGCTTGGACATCCTAGATGTGGCGTACACTTTCTCTTGAAGTAAAATACACTTTCTCTTGAAGTAAATCTGAAGAGTAAAATATACGTGGGTATACGTTGGTATACGTTGATATACGTCACAATACGTCGTTTTACTTCGGTAAACATTCATATACGTCCACGTCTAATAGTAAAATTACTTCTTTATACGGTGGTATGCGTCGGTATACGTCGATATACGTCGGTATAGATCAATATACGTCAATTTACCGTCGGAATACGTCGACGTACATCGGTATACGTCGATATACGTTGACATACTTCAGATTACGTCGACTTACGACGGTGTACATCGGTAAACGTCCATATACGTCCATGTCTAATAGTAAATATACGTCTTTATAACGGTGGTATGCGTCGGTATACGTAGATGTGTCGGGTATAGGTCGATTTACGTCAATATACGTCGGAATACGTCGATATACATCGGTATACGTCGGTATACGTCGGTATACGTCGATATACGTCGTAATGCGTCGGTAAATATACGTAAATCACCATCAGATATAATCTTATAAAGAATTTTGAAAGTGCAACCACTTTTAATTCATTTATTCATGGACCTCTTTTAACCATTTAGAGTGACTTTTTTGCATGAACGTTTGTTTAAGCAATGATCATTCTTTACAGTATCGCCCAAACTAGCGGTTATAGTAGTATGCATTGGATATTTTCCTGAATTCGATCACTTTTAACCCAAGACCTCTCCAATACAAATTAATCTTCAGGTCAGAGTCTCCAAGGGCAAACATATTCCCATGGTTTAAAGTTTACTAAGACTAAACCGCATTTTTTGCTTCAATATGTATTATTGATGTCTTGCACACAAATGTCGATAAAAGTAGTGTTTCAGTGGATAATTTAGTTGAGCTTTAATATTCTTTTTCCTTAGAATTTAGAGACTAGTCTGTTTGGCTTATACTAGAGACTGCTAAAATGAATTTTTAGAAAAGTCTGTTCACTTTTTTCTCTTCCCTCGTTCGGGCAGAATACATAAGTGATATGAACTGTTGGCATGCTGTCCCGCTTTGTACAAACCGCATTTCGATGGCGGTTGTATCGTTCAATACAGACCAGAGAATGTTGGAATAATAATGCTGGATTTTGACAATAATTCCCTGGCCAGCATCTTTCTCGAAAGGATATGATGCCGCTACCTCAAAATATACCAACACTGTGAGTTTTTGGGATACGATCTTGAATTTTTATGTGTATTGGTACCGTCCAGATTTTGTTTGCTCACATGCCCATTCATCTAGAAATCAGGCCTCTTCGCTGCCGATGATTTTGCAATAAAATTAATGTCCGTTGTCAACTACGCCTTTCAGCGAACATACGTCGTTTTATAGGGTCGTTCATGGTAATTTGGCTAAACAGTAATCGACATCTCTGTTATATGAATCTTGCTAGAAATTCACAATTCTCTCCCTGCCTTGTTGGTTTCTAGACATTTATTAGCATTTGGCTGTCACAAACCATTGCAGTAAACTAAATATACCTTAAACACCTTTACGATGACAGACAAACAGTTGTGTAACGTTGATAACATTAGCATCTAGGCAGGAAGAAAACATATTTAACTTAATGCCCCTAGAATAACTTAGCATTTTTATAACACATTTAAAATAATATCTGGTTCTCTTGTCTTTATCTTTGTCTTTGTCTTTGTCTTGTCTCTGTCTCTGTCTTTTCGTTTCGTTGAGTTTCATTTCATTTATTTGTTTTGTTTCTTTTCAAATTCATTTTTGCTTTCATTTTTTTTTGTTGTTTTTGTGTTTTTGTTTTTGATATACTTCAGCAAAGATGAATTTGGGTTGTTGATGTCATTATCTTCTTTGTCACATTTACAGATGCTGCTCTTAATGGTGGAGTGGACGCAGCAATTGGTGGTGGCACAATAGTGGCATATTGTAAGCAGCAGTAGCAGTAACAGTGGCAGTGGTAGTGGCAGTGGTAGTGGTAGTGGCAGTGGTGTTGGTGTCAATTTTAGACTATCGTCTTTATCATCGGTAACGTCGTCTTCTTCTTCATCCTCCTCATCATCTTCATCTTCAATATCGGCATTTTCATCATCCGCTTCGGCGGCATTATCATCAACACTATCAGCAACGGAAACAGAAAGGCCGCGCATATTTCGTAACAAACATCATCATGAACGTCATTGGGGGCCATTTTTTGAAGAGCCACTCAACTCACAACACCTCAGGCGATAATAGTATAACAACAGCCCATCTCTATACGGAAGCAGTGCTCAACTGTCGAGTTGGAATGTTAAAAGACAAAACGGTATGTTTTTAAAGCCTCCCTCCATTATTATTTATGCTTGCAAAGTACATGCCTGCATACTACATATTCACATTTATTAAAACACTGTGTGAAATTCACTCTTTTTCTTGGCGATTTTGTTTTTTTTTTTTGTTTCTTTTACAAGTGTTATAATAATAATAACAAACACAATAACAACAACAACAATAGACGTGAGTAGTTAAAGCAAATAGCAGTCTTAGAATCTTTTTTTTTTTTTTTTTTTTTTTTTTTTTTTTTTGAAGAAAACTTAAAGGAAGTTTAAGATGAAATAAAGAACGAAAAGAAAATGAAATAATAGCGTGTCATTATATTAAAATTCATAAATAATACAGAGCTAGCTTGCCAAAAAAACAACAACAAGAAAGTCAAGTCAAAAATAGCAAAAATTATTTGCACGAAAAGTCATAAGATTCCTCTTCAAATTTATTTCATTTTTATTTCGGATTTCTTTTCCTTAGTCTTTTTTAATTTTTTTTTCTTAAAAAGCCATTAATGCTTAAAGAAGAAACGAAAAAAAAATAACTAAATTTCATACATAGCCAGCCATTTACGAAATTATTTAAAAACCAACCCAAGGCAAACTTCAATTTGACTAAAAGCTTAGCTGTGCTTAAAGGATATGATAATGATGATTTTTAACGTGAAATAAAAAAGAAGTAAAAAAAACACACTCACACATATAAATGTATTATTTAAAAAAAAAAGAATGAAAAAAAGTCAAACAAAAAAATGACAAGCACCCTCCCATCAAACAGCAGTATAGCAGTGCTTGAACGTGGCGTGGTGCAACTTCATAGACAGCAATGCAAGGCAGTCAAAATGCAAAGAAAAATGTACAAAAAAAAATTCAAGAAAAAGACATTAAGACCAGCCTGCGAATGTAGTAGAATGAAGAATAAAAATAAAAAACGAGATCAAAGAGCAAAAGAGTGAGAGAGAGGAGGAGAGAGGAGATAGAGAGAGAGAGAGAATACAATACCACTTGTAATTGCAAATGACAGTGTATATTGCAATGTATAATATACTGCTATACAGCTGCCAGTATGTCGGCTACAGCTGCTGCTGCTGATGCATAATGGCAATAACTGCACACCCAGTTCTAAAAGTTCATAACAGCGAAGTGCACAGTGTTTGACATTTCAACTCTTGCGAAGCACATAAATTTTATTTTCTCTTACTTACTTACTTGCTTACTAATGATATATTTAACTGTCATACACATGATATTCATGATTATGTACGAGTATAGGCTGCCATATTGTTGTGTTAGAAACATTGTTCTATCAGCGTAGCATTTTCAGTACTCTGATTCAATTCCATTTCGGACTTCTTTGGCAAATAGTGAAGCAAACTAAACTAAACATTCCAAAGATACAAGCTCATGGTTATAAGATGTTTGTATTCAAACTTCTCAACTAAACTGTGTTGTTTTCTGCCGATGTCATAGTGGACTGTATTACCTTCTTTGGTGAACAATTTTTCTGGACAGTACAAATCAAAATCAATTCAATGAGGTTCTAAAACCTTACAACGACCAATACACTTTCAATTTCAAAAGACAGTTCTTGAGGTCAATCCAGAGTTCTCTATCAATACTAACTGCATAATCCTTTCAGCATTCTGCGACACATGCTTACATTTTCTATAATAGAAAAGCAAAATTTGATGATAATACAGAGATAAATACATACATACGTAAACCATCGTTACAACCCTTAAGTCAGGGTTACGACCTAGCTGCTCATACCACTTATGTTGTGTGTATTAATTTTATACTTGACTGGTGGGACCTACAGTTTAAAATCGACTCAAATGACCGATTTTTGGGGAACTTTTTATGGCAATTATTTATTTTTCAGAAAACTACTGAGAGCAGTCGTCCAATGAGCCAATACACTACTTACTAGACTACGACTTGAAAGATCCCTCATTTACTAAAAGCTGAAAATGTACCTAAAATTAGTCCTCTATTCTATCTGACCGTAGTCCAGTAAGCTCCTTTCCGATAATGATTTCTTAGTACAGACTCCTCGAATAGAGTATTTGTATTTGTACAGATCGAAATAATGTACGAGAGTAGGCGAAGATTGATGCTATGGCTGAATGCTGTGTTCTCAAGATCGAAAGATCTTCGAAAAAGTGATAGGCCTGCCAACTGGATAAGGAACTGCGGGGATGATTGCTACGCGATATCCAAACTGATAAGAATTTGTCATCATCTCTTAAAGATACGGGAAGATAATTCGTAGTTACTTTGCCTGGGAAATAAGGGAAAGCTAATCCCTGATGGGACAGCTAGTCCCTGATGGGAAAGCTAAGTCATATGATGATTCAATCTGATCCAAGATTCACATACCACTCACTTATCAGTACGAGAATACGAGGTATACCATAGCCTGTGTGCCTTTGTGGGAACCATAATGAAATGTAAAAGGATGAGACTGACAAGGCAATGCTCCTAATCAGGTAGTGACTAGCCAGCTTAGTTAAACAACTATCTATAAATGTTGGAGGTATGCATAATTTCATGAGAACCTGGCCAGTTTTCTTGTATTGTTAGTTCATGTTTCTTTTGTTTCAGTTCTCTGGTTCTTTTAGATTTAAGACAGTATCGGCTAATATTACGTTCTTTACAATACCACTTTTCTATTGGATAAGTTCTAGGTTGTTTGGGCTATGAATGAGCCTAGTTCTATGGATCCAATTGGGTTCAAGAATCCACTTCGGAAATCTTGTTATTCGTACCTTAACCAGAAGCATTTTATCGTTTTGTTTTTATTGATTCTTACTTAGTTTTTCATAAACAACATGAAAAATTGAATTTTAAGTAGCAACCGTATTGGGCAATGCAAGTTCCAACATTTCAGAACAGACGTCAACAGTTTTTTTGGGTAACAAAATGTTTAAAGATCTGGGCATGTTGGCAAATGTGCCACTGAGGTTACTGGCCAGTATCTTCTGGAGCTGGGGGTGATTCAAACCCACGACTCACGGGGCTTATTTCACACTGTGTAATACAATAGGCCTGTGAATGGCAAGCCACATGCAAACCTAATCTAACCTAACAGCCTTTTTGAAGCTTTGTGTCACGCAAAGGGTGATACATATGAGACTTAAGTCACACACAGTTTGCAGTCAAATTTAATGCATACTCCATGCGAATTTTGCTTGTAACATTCTTAAGAAACTTAAACTCCTTCCATATAAACAGATTGATAATGAAATTGCTGAGAGATTTAAAAAACGAAAATTACAAATAATTCCAAGCTATATTTATGGCATACGTGTGTCATTGAAAAATAATTTAAAAAGCAATTTCTTACCAGTAATTTAATTACCAAGTAAATCTACAGAAAAGACCATCAAAAGATTGGCATGCTCTTTTTTAATCCTTATTTTGTCCTGCAACAAAATTTTCCATGCAATTTGTTTTCTTATATGTAATGTGTGTATGTAATAAACTTACATACATATTTACAATATAATATACTAAATATGTCGTATTATTAATTAAATTCTTGTAAAATAAAATACAATATACGACAATTTATTTTCGTATTAGAAAGCAAACACACATACTCTACATACTCCACATACTTCACATACTCCACACTTCACACAAATAAAGCCAAACAAAGAAAATTGCAAGAAAAATATTCCTTGGCAGGCTTCAACGCAAAAACAAAAGAAAAAAATCTGTAGCAAGACAAAGTGAAGATTGAAATTCAAAACTTAAATTCCCAGTTGACTCACTGTTTTAAGCACTTGTCCTTATGGTAGTCATGGTTGACCTGCTTTGCTGCTACAGTCATTTCTTGTCATTAGGTTTACTAGAAATATTGTCTAGCAAATGACATGAATACGTGGGAAATTATATGTGATGTGTTAGTGTTGTTTGTGTGTTTCACATTTTGCAACATACTTGAATGGTAGCAATAGCTTAACTTATCTAGCAATACTCTTGCTGATGATACATTGTACATACGTTTTTTTATTGTTGTGTTTATTTGTGCCATTAATTGTGTAGTCCTTGAGTTATTTCTCTCTCTTCTCGTTTAGGTTTAGAAAGGCATCTAAACAATGTTCCATAGATACCTTTAGTTTGTTTAAATACAGACTCAACCGAATGATGAATACATGATTGATGATTCATCATCATCATTATGATCGATGCTGAAGATAGATGCCACATGGCATTACGGTGGCAGTGGTAGTCGTAAAAACAAGGAAAAAAGAAAAAAAGGAAGAAAACAAAAGAAGAAAGAAGGAAGAAAATTAACCAACATATTTTCTAAGTCAATGTTAGAAGTATTGTGGTTCTATGTCTCTATAATTAGTGAACTTTACTATGTTGGGAACATTTTTCTATCATTCCATCATGGGTAGGCATATAACAGCTTCCATACCATGCCGTTATAAACTAAGAAAATAACAGAAAAAAAAGAAAAAAACTGAACCATAAAAAAACCTCGAAAAAAAAATCAGTCATTAAAGTCCTTTTCAGTTTACTCAACTGCTGACTTTTACAATTCTGTTTTCGGCTACAGAGTCTAACAAAGAATTAAAATGTAGAATAAAATATGATCAAAAAAAAAAAATTTGTTTTTTTTCATTGAATGTCCATCAAGAGAAAGGAAACGTGTTATGAGAGTTATCCATCTCCTTTAATACATCCGATGAAAGATTGTGTTGATTTGAACATAATTTCACAAAATTCGGAATTAATGTTTTTCCAAGTACTATCAGCAAACGCGGACACGTAATGTCAACTATGGATGCAGGACTACATTTCACCGCAATTTGCAGCCTATTCATTGTCAAGAATTCCCGCATGACTTTTCGGACCCAAGCACTGTGTAATACAAGCTCATATAAATGGGTTGACAGACGAATTGGAATTCAAGTAAAGAAAGTCAGCGAAATATTTGGGCAATCGTGCCAATAAGTCCACTTTAAACATGTAAACCATCGTTAACAGAAGAGCGTTACCTTTTTGAGTTATGATATTCAATTTATGTAAATATAGGAGTTCAGTATTCCAGCGAACATAAGGGTACGACGCTTATAAATAATAATAGCTTGTAGTACATAACAGCAGCAACAAACGGCGAACCGGAACATAGAAGTATTGCTTTCGCCACCTCCCCCATCTATAGCTCAGCTAAATATTCATCAGCTTTCTGGCGATAATTAACTGCGCCTAGCCAATACGCATCTATGCACAAGAGGAAAGATTATTCTAAACATGGCATGTAATTGTACACGCTCTAAGAGACCCAGAACGTAGAGCTAGTTTAATATGACAATTCTGCTTATTTACAAGAAAAGGAATGGCTTCCCTTATAATAGTCCAACTTGAAAAGGTATGTGAGCTGAATATGGAAATTAAAATTTAAGACATCATAATATGAGCATGTTGGTAAAGATAGGGAAGGAGTAGGTACTAAATTGGGCGTGCTCTCCGCATAATAAGCACATGACTGACTCCACATGGGGTGTAATTAAGATTATACTAACTTCAGTAATGTGGTGGTGTATCAAAGGACTGGCAAATAGTTCAGAGAAGTACATGCACCTCGTATATAAGTGATGCAGATAAGGACATCACTCGTAAATAATGGTATTGGAAACGGCATATCGTCTCTAGGCTATGGCGAAATAACTTAACCAAGCATACATAATTGGTCATTTGCAGCTTTTAGTCAGGATTACGACCTAGCTTCTCACATCACTTATATTGTTTGTGTTAATCTATTCATATGTAGAGGGACCGGTCGACGCCGAATGACGGATTT
>QOCX01003295.1:0-17998 GCA_005959815.1 Sarcophaga bullata | reverse complement strand
TATGACACGAAAAATTTAAAGAAAAAACAACAACAAACATGCAATATTGAGAATAACATAGAACATCGAAATAATAATAACAAAGAAAAATCAAATACATATACACACGCAACTACACACCAAGAAAAATATATGGTAGTAACAGTAGTAGTGGTAAATGAATAAAAGGAAGAACGAAAATACTAATAAAATATGAAGCCAATATGGTGGTGCTGGTAAAAACTTCATACACCGTTATGAAGTAGAATAAAAAAAAAACTGAAGTATATTCGCATGACAATGTGTATGCGCGTATTTGTCTTTATATATTATGTTATGTGTGTATGTAAGTATTTCCAGAGACTCTATGTAACTCTGTAAATAAGTAGCCTGTATTAGTTATTAGGAGTGTTCATTTTAGTTTCGCTTGTATTATTAGCTTTTATTTGCTAAAAACAAAAAACAAAAACATAAAAAAACAAAAGAGAAAAGTAATTTTAACCGTTATAGTTCATATAAAAAATAGAATAAAATAGATCATAAAAACTTAAAAAAAGTACATTTAAGTATTAAGAAGATGAACAAGAATAAGAAGAGTAAGCCAGTAAGGAACAAAGGTAAAAAGTGAAATTTAAATTATTAAAGAAGAAATGAATTTTGAAATATTAAAACGTTTGTTAGCAGGTTCTAGCGATACGAGTACATAAAAAGCTGAACACACACATCAGATCAGATAGAATCAGAAGGAGGTTAGTACCAAGCGGTATTAACAACAAGAAATATTCTCCACAAGTGATAATAATTTAATGAGGTTCTCAAAAATGTATTACATGCATTACAAATGCGTTGTTCAGTTTACAGAGTTAATTTTTCTTGTTGATTTTCCCGCTGGATATCCACCACCAACATTAAAACATGTCAAAATCGTTTCTTTTTTTAATTCCTTTTATCAACTGTTTCAATATGTATGTAGCATTAAACATTTAAATAACGGTTAAAATTGCAGAGTAGTTAGAACAAAAAAGTATTACAAATATGGCCAGCTTTAATCTTGCTCTTTTGTTTTTTGCATTTGCAGCTGCTGTAGCAGTTGTTCTTGTTGTTGTTGTTGTTGTTGATATTTACCTCAATGTGTTCGCAGACGCAAATACCTTCTTCACAATAGGCACAGACCTGTACCTTGCGGCCTGTGGTGCTGGAGAAGCCCTTGAAAATTATATGCGGATCATCGGTTAACAGAGGCTCATATTGTTGATGCTGTTGCGTGAATTGCAAGTCCTTAAACTGGCGCTTTACTCCGCTCACGGCGGCAGAGGCATCCATTTCGAAGGCATCACTGCGTCGCATACGATAGACGCTGCATTTGCGTTCGAGAGGACCGGTGGGTGGGTGCATTTGTTCATCATCATCGCATGAGTCCATGGCGGCGGTTAGAGGTTGCTTTTCGGCTGCGGCTTCAGAAAGATCGTCACGTGGCTTGGCCACATGTCCGGGCGAAGCCATGGGCGTGGCCGGCGTCACTATGATAGAGTCGTGGCAAGGTAAAGCCATACTGGCCTCTTGACCAGTCATAGTAGTTGTAGGTGGGGTACCTGCGGTGCTGTCGCCGACGGCCACGCCCGCTGGCGACGTCGGTGGTGTGGCCTCGACTTGAGAGACAAGCGGAAACGTTGCGGTTGCAGATTTTGGCAAGTGCGAATGGTGGAAACTAGTGCCGCTACTGCCGGAATGACGATGCACCAGTTTCGGTGACACACGGCCCATGTGATGGTGATGATGGTGGTGATGGCTCGCAGGCTGATAATGCCCTTGACCGTGAGTATGGCTATGGGCATGATGGCTATGCCCTGTCTGCATTTGTCCGCCATGGGCGTGCGAATGCATATGCATGTGCAGTATCGATTGCGTGTCGCCTTCATCGATTGGCAGTAAAAGCTTCGATTGGGCCGTATAGCTTGCACTGAGTTTGCGCGCCTGAGCTTGCGGTGTACGTAAGTAGTTGTTGGGTAATTGGTGGAATTGGCGAGATTGTCGCGTGGGCGTGGAAGCGCCATGATCAGCAAGGACGATGCCTGCTACTTTCGGTGGATGTAGTTTCGCTTGAAGTTGTTGGGTTTTTTTCTGTTGACGCTGGCGCTGACGAGCCTGGCGCGAAGCCAACGAAGCACCGCCTGCTGCCGCATACATTTTTATTTATTTACCCTCTAAATACGTTTTTAAAAACTAACTTACTTTCTTTGTTTCTTTATTTAAAATTTTTTTCTTTTTATAGTTGTTGTTTTTTTTTCGTTTCTTGAAAGCCCGTCTAATTTTTAAAGTTTTGTTATGGAATTAAAAAAAATTCTATTTCTTCTCTATTCTAGTTTGTGGAAAGGAAAAAAACAGCAGTCGGAAGAAGAAAATAAATTGGTCGTATAGCAAATATAACAATAAAGGTTGGTTTACGGCAAGTATGAGAGAGAAAGAGACTCTGTGTAAGTGAGAAGTTATGAAATATACGTTGAGATGGATCGATCGAATGATCGATCACTTCTAGCCTACAGCAGTAATTTTGATGAGATTTTGTTTTAATTTTGGATAACGAAATGTGACCATGAGTTATCGAAATGGAATATTTCTTGGCTTCTTTCTAAACTCGGCTAATTGTAGCAGTAGTAGTGGAAGTGGAAGAGCGGTGGCTTTAAATTAAAATAGGAACTAAAATTTTGAAAACGTGCTTTCAAAAGTATAACTCTATAGAGAGATAAAAAGTGTGCAAACGATGAGGTACTATATGAACTCAGGATATTTCTAAAAAAAAGAAATTACATAATTTATAACATTTTTACATCATTTTAATAAAAAAAAGTCATTAAAAACTATTTAAAAAATATTCAATAATTCTAATTAAATGACGAACGACTATGGTAAAAAAAAAACTATTAAAAATTTCTATAAAAAACAAAATGTTTAGCTGCTCCTAAATTAACAACCTGTATTTGTTAATGTGTTAATGAAATCTCTTTATAAATGTACATTTAATATTGTTGTATATAAAATCAAACAAAAAAAAAAAAGAAAAAAAACTTATTAAACTAGCTATAAAAATATATTTTTCTGTTGTTCACTTTTTTTGGTTTTCTTTTTTCTTTTTTTTCTGTTAAATGACAACAATTAAAGCTATTTAATATCGCTCGCTTGGTTTTTAATTAAACACGAATACGATCTTTGTACATCAAATGGCATTGTTAGGAAAGGATAAATTTCTTGATTTTAATTTGATTTGATGCGTTTATTAAAAGAGTCGAAGAAGTATATATAAAAAGTAAAGACTTTAGAAGACCATTAAAGGTTAGGTCACATCGTTTTAAGTCGTTGGTGTCGAAAAAAGCAGCAGCAGCAGCAGCAAATTGAATATCGATCCTCAACCACACTAACAATTTACNAAGAATTGTATTGCGTTCCTTAAAAATTGGTGTCGAAAAAAGCAGCAGCAGCAGCAGCAAATTGAATATCGATCCTCAACCACACTAACAATTTACGTACATATGCATATATATATGAGAGTAAATCTATGATTCTACAAAGTTTTTTTTAGTCTATAATGTGTATCTAAAACAAACAACAATAATTACTGGATATTGGTTAGATAATATTTGTTTCTTTTTTTTTTGTTGTTGTTCTCGTTTTTTATGCTTTTTTGTTTGTTTGTAATTAATATACGCACAGAGTAATAATAATAATAATTATAACAATACCGATATAAATATATAATTCTATATAGTAAATGATTTTCTAAACATTTGTATATTAAGTACAACACAGTATATATTGTTTGCTTTTTTTTTTTTTTGTGTTAATATTTAATTAATAGCTAATACATACACATAAACACATATACATATATACATGTATATGTACACATATGTATGTATATATACATATATATATATATATATTTATATATATATATAGGGAGAGAGAGACAGATCTAGAAGATATTAAGTATATAACAATACATTTATGGATCTATAAAGAGATATCTTTGTATGCTTATGTAGAATAGCATTTAAATTTAAACAGTTTAGTAAAGCTTAACCGATTTTTCTTGAATTGGCCATATTACAAACACAAATACATTATAAAGTTACATATGTATATAACTTAAACAAATATCTTTGGAATACATTTTGTTTTTGTTTTTCTTTTCCCTTTTTTGTGTTTGCTTTAAACTATTTTATTTTATTTTATTTTATTTTATTTTATTTCTTTAATACTAACTACTAAACTGTTTCTATTTATAATTTTGTGTTTCTGTTTTTTATTGGTTTTTTCATACTTTGATTATATAGTTTTTCGCTTAAATAATCGTTACAATACTTTTTTTCTTTGCTTTCTATTGGGTTACAAAAATTTTATAAATCGATAGTCGTTACATAATTCTAAAAAGATAAATATCATTCGCATAAAAATTACCATTTGGATTGGATGGCGAAAATAAAAACACTAATCTAACTAAACTAAAAACGCTTATAAATGCAAAATAAAATAGTAAAAAGAGATCAAAAATTACATTTAATTGCTATTTAATGTTTTTTTTTTTGGATTCGAATCGATTCGATTCGTTTTGTTTCAGTTATTTTAGTATGGGTTTAGCATTTAACGATTACGATTTAGATAACGATCTTAAAATCTAAGCTAATCACTAAAAACAGTTTCTTTTGCTTATAAAGTTATAACGATAAGGCTGAAAGAAAGGTATTATAATGCAAATATTAAATAACAAAACTAAAATAAAAACAACAAAGAACAAGAAAAAAGAATTTAAAAATACAAAGTTTTGTAAAGAGTTTTTTCTTAAAAGTCTAACTTTTCCTTCTAGAATTGTGACTTGATTTAAAAAAGCAAATTCCACACGAAAATTTTAAAAACTGAATGAAATGTAACAATCGTATTAAAGATTTTCTTCTCTGTATATGTAGCACATGTAGTATGAACACAATATAAATATTGTACATACATATGTATAGAGTCAATATTTTATAAAGTATGTACGGAAGTACATATATACGCAAGTAATTCGTATCGGAGTTATTGCTGGCATTGCATAAAAACTGATAAATTAATAAAACTATTATAAAATATTCTATTTAAAATGCCAATAAATAAATGTCTCTAAAATATTTAAGAAAAATAAATTCTTTGTACCATTATTTGAGAAAAAGTTTTGACATTTGTTAACTAAATATGTGTACTAATCCAAAACTATAATTTCTTATACTTTAGCTTTGAATACGTCAAAATTTCAAGGCTCCAGGGTTAAATGCTGAACACTTACACACAAAAGCCGTAATAAACAAACAAATCAAGCAAAATAATGCAATTCAATGTTAACATTGTATTGTCTCCACAATTGTAAAAAGAGTGAAAGGATGGAATCAGAAGAACAGACTGTTGTTATGATTTAAATCACATACACACAAATAGACACACTGTTTAAATGTCTTTACCTTTACTTTCAACATTGGATATAAATAAATAACAAACACACAGGCAGACTAACAATCACACACACATGCCATTGTTGGTTCTTTTCATTTACTAGGTTTAAAAAATTTTTTAAATTATGCACTGTCACTCTTTTATTTGTGCCTCAATTATAACGAAAAAAAAAATACTCAAATGAAAAACAAAAACCTGCTTAACGGAGATAAAAGCAGACCCTCACCACCAGATGATAGGTGAGTAAACAATAAATAGATTTTAATTATTCTCCTTTTGAGTAGAACAACAAAAACAAGTCTATATAATATGTGTATAAATTTAAAAGAAAGAGTGCAATATAAAAACATACACTCCCACATCTACATCGTATGCATGTACATATGCGCATGTGTATGTGTGCATGTAGATATTTGTTTACATATGGTTTTCAAGTTCCATAAAATGCAAATGAACATGACCCTTCACAAGTGTAAGTGTGGTAAATAAACATTTTAGCCTACGCAAACAAAACAAAATGTTGGAAAAGAAAAGAAAGCACCCACTTCAGTTTTAGGCCTTAACAATTTTTTTATTTTGATTTGTCATTTTTTTTTTAGTGTCACAGATGTACATAAAGCAAACATCGCCTTCCCTACCTCAACTTTCTCTTTTGCTTTTGTAAGTAAACAGGAGCGTGCAACAAATTAGCAAATTATTATAAAAGAAATGAAAATAAAATTCTATTGAAAGGAAAAAAAAAACTGAAACAAAAACAGAATGTGTTTACATTAAGGCTGAAAAGTTTATCGATTTCTTCTATCTAACTTTTGCTTACTCTCTCTCTCTCTCTCTCTCTCTCTCTCTCTATTTTAGTAACTGAATTTACAGGGTGTGTACAAAAGATAGTGTCAACTTTTATTTGCATAATAAATGTCGACTGAGAATTTGCAGTCGAGTGAGTATTTGGCTTAATAGTCCATGTAACATTTTAAGTTTACTCTCATCTCCTCTCTCTCTCTCTCTCTCTCTCTATTTCTACGTAATATTTACAATGATTTTGTTTACAGCGTATATTACTGATACTGATACATTCACAGAAAATTTTAATATACATACATACATACATACATATGTAATGTATATTTCATAAAAAGTAAAAATGTATGATTAATTAAAAATGCAATAAGCGCGAAACATCATTTAAGTTAACAAGAAATGGAATATAAATATGTATTTAGCGCACGTAAATGTAATTTAAAAATCATTATATTTCGTAGTTTAGAATTCTTTTAAGTCTTAAATCAAGAGAGAACCAATCGGAATATGGACAGAGATCACATAGTCTACCACGACAACAGTAAACAATCGACCCAGGACAAAACTCTATACTGATAGTGTTTGAATTAACTTTATTTCGCAATTGTTGAAAGCACGGTCATTCTCTTAAATTCTGATAATATATTTTCAGTCTTAGCAGAACTAAGTAATATTTTTCTTTCATTCTTGTCCACACTGATTACATACATATTTTATGTTAGGCGATTTGGTAAAAGTGGCTGTCCACACTTACTCCTCGTATGGCCTTTGAAATCTTTTGAAACCGGAAATCGTACAAATAATTGCGGATTATTTTATTTATATTGTGATAATAAAACAAATTCTTTAAAATCTATGAAATTTTAAATGCAAACACTGTTTAAAGCTTTTCATTCGTATTCATTGAAGTAGCAGAGCTAAATGTCCTCAATTGAAATAGACCTGTACGTGCATAAAATAAATAGAAATATAAATACGTGTGTGTACAATACATACGAACGTATATACATATAAATATATATATATATATATACACTACATTACATTTGTACATAATTCTAATAAAATGATCAAATCTTAGGCAACTAACAGTTTGAATATTTAAAACAAAAATATAAATATTTTAGTGAAATCAGTAGTTGTAGTGTTTACGAGACAAACTTTTTTATTTATTTATTTATCTTTTATATTTATTTCAATTCTCTCTCACTTACTTTACTTGTGTTAAATTTTTTATTTAAATTATAACCAAAATTGCTAGCAAAATTGTGTTGATGATGTGTCTGTATTAAAATAATCATACTCATTGCCATATACAAACAAACGCACATACATTCGTAGTACATACCTTTGTGTGCAAGTTTATTGCATTTTATCTTCATCTTGAGATTTTTCTTGCTAAACTCAACTTGCAGTATATGTTATTGCCTTCATTGTTGTTGCAATAACATATACATACATACATGCGCGAGTAGGTTTGTATGTGTATACACATCATATGCAAACAAAGCACGTTTTAAAACACGCTTCATTGGCTGCTTTTTAGGGGAATCTCTTTAAATATTTATGACCATTCTACCAGAGTTTCCTAACACGGACACGGATACAGATGCAAACAGAGACCAAATGAGAGATACTGAATGTAATACGAGCATATGCATACATGTACTCACACTTTTGCACACAGTGTTTACGTTATTTTTGGAATTTTTCATTTTGATTTTTTTGTTGTTATTTTATTACATGTTTTTGTTTTCTCTTTTTATTATCAGCAAACAAACAAACAGACAGTGTCGTGTAAATCAGCAGTACTTAATTACACTGTAAGTTAGTTGAAAATTGAAAATTTAATACGATAATAAAAAGTAAAAGGAATTGAATAAAGATCAATATTATCCCTGTAGATTTTGTAAATTAATAGCTAAGTTTTGTATTTTTAAAAGAGCTTAGTGTCGATCCCCTGCTTTGTACAAATAAGGAAAATACTACAATTGATTAATTCAGACTCTTTTAACGCGCTGAAGTTAAGACTAAATATTTTAAGCGAAATATTAAAAATTAAACTCTATGCTCATTTATTGCTCACAACTGCTTCTTACATTTTTGTTTCGCATCTAAAGTGTAAAATAACTAACTGGCATAAATGGGTTTACGAAGAATTATTAAATTTGTTTTGATATTAAATGGTGTTTTTTAGTTTTAGTGTTGGTATGATATTCAATATATTCCAAAATCTATTTACTTGACTCGCATTTAGGCTTTGTGGCAAAATATGAACAACATCTGGTTATTTTTTTCTTCTTTCGTCTCATCTCTTACATTCGAAAGACTTTAAATGCATAATAGCCTTGACCGTACCCAGAGAAAAAATTGGGAAAAATACCATATCAGCTTAAAAAGAAATGCACACATAGTTACAAGCTAAAAATACTGCATACAACTGCAGCAATTGAAAACTAAATGAAAACTACACTTTTATACGATACGGCTTTGAAATAATAATGGCAGACGACTTAAATATACTATCATCAACGGATTATAACGTATTATAATAATGCATAGCGAAAATATGACCCGGGCCTAAAATATTATTTTTTTTGCATCATTGGATCATTTATGCATATACATACGCACGTATGTAGCTTGCAGCCATGTTTATTTTGGCATATCTCCATACATATGCACATATGTATACTTAATATAAAGTAAAAAAAGCACACATACATACTTTTATAACATGGTATAAATGTTTGTAGCGGTTGGCTTTGTTTTTGTGTTAATCAATAAAAAACTAACAAAATAACAATAGTCAACAAACTTACACATCACACACGCACATACAATTACATTATATATGCAATTATAGTTTCTCATAACAATAACAGAAATGAGCTTTAGCAGAGCGACCATACATATGTATATGTATGTACAATCAGTCAGTGCCTTTTGCAATAATAAAACCAAACATATGAAGTAAACGCACACAAATTCTATTGTTCTTTTCTTTGCTTTAGTTTGTTTTTTATTTAACTATTATTCCAATTTCATACTTTTTATTACAACACTTCACTTTTTTGTATTTATACTCTCGAAATTTTTTTTATTCTTTTTCCACTGCACTTCACCTACTCTTGTTTTTCTGCATACGCGTGAGAGTGTCGTTTTCGTTTACATATAGTATACGTATATGCATGGTTTTGAGTACATCATCAATCATTATTATTGTTTTTGTTTTTATGGTTGTTATGGTTGTTGCCATTAATGTTGGTGTTATCGTTAAGAGAAGAGTAGAGCAGGTGATTGTTGTTTTGTTTTGTTATTCATGCATATTCGTTCATGTTTGTTTTTAGTTGTCATTGCATGTAATTGTTGTTGTTATTATTGAGAACAGTTATGGTGAACACAATTAATGTTGTACATACATATTGTTCATATTGCACTGGTATATTTAATTTTTATTATTTTTTACCTTTTTTTTATTTTTTGTTTATGGCAACTGTTGGCTTGTACAAGTATATAGTCAAGGCTATATAATAAAATTAATAAATAAAAACTGTAGATATATATATATGAGCATATATTTAGGAAGATATTCATATGTTTAATTATACAAATGTATGTATGTATGTACATAAAATACAACATGTATGTATGTATGTATTCATGTATCTATTACAACATGTGATACATGTTGGTATATAATAAATAAATTCTGCTATTACCAGGTGGAATTACTGGAAACTCAAGAATAAGTAAATAATTTATCGTTATGGTAAGGAAACAAACGAATATTATTAAACAAATATTTAAAATTTTTTTAATTTTAATATTTCATTTCTTATCATTTCATACTTTCGTTTTTATTATTAAATTTACTTTTATTTGATTTTTTTAATTTCATTTTTTTAATCCGTGATTAGTTGTACCACATTTTTTAACGTTTTGGTGTGACCATCAAATGGGTGTGATTTTATTTACATACATATATATTATATGTGAAATACACTTTAACGGTTTTTTTTCATCATGATTTCCTTGTAACTTTTTCTTGTTGATTTTTAGCCTTTTTTTTTTGTTATTCCAAAAGCTAAGATAATGTTCATGAATAATTTAAGGATTTATTAAAAGCAGAATTGAAATTTCACACGGCGTATAAGTGATTTATTTTTCTTTCGATATCGAATCATTCGACACACATTCTTCATACGTCCAAGTGGCAAACAATATATTACAGACTATAAATGCACTCACTACTGCTTTGCACTACTGCTTTATCATCGTATATTTTTATTTTAAACGTTTTGTATACACTCACACATACACAGGCTAACCTGCTTTATATATTATTTATTTAGTGGATACTGGTGTTCTTGCATTGTTTGTTCACTAAATCAGTGAAATGAAAGTTTTAACAACTTACACATAAAAGAAGGATAATTTTGAATAAGAAATAAAAAAAATTTGATTTTTAAAGCTGAAACACAACAGCGACAACGACAAGCACGAACAACAAAAACACGACTGACTGGCCAACTGTGCGAAAACGATTTTAACATTTTGTCCTGTTTTCAAATTTCAAAACCTTGCTAAAATAGTTTGCACCTTTCTCTCTTTCTCTCTCTCGCACTCTCTTAATCATCTTTAACTCTCTCAGCAAAGACAGAAACTAAACAAAAAGAAGAAAAGCAGCTACAAGATATATAAGCAAAACAAACAAACACACACTCACATAGTGATACTTATAATGTAATCATTCATAATAGCAATGACAAAAATCAAACCTATGGACATGCTAGAACGTGTCTTGTATCCCATTTCACGAAAAACGACAAACATACAAATATTGTAAAACATGAAGAAATAGATAGAAAAGAGAACAAAAAGAAATTGAACGCTACCTTCTTACTATTGCTCTCACCATACGTGCAATATCAAAACGAGAACAAAACAAAACACAGATATCTACGTACATACACATAGGTTTGTATAGAGTTATTATTATTATTTTTTCGTCTTTGCCTTTTGTAATTTTATTTGCAGTTACTTGTTTTCCTTTTTCATTAAATTCTCTTTTATTTGTTTTTACTTTTTTTTTAGCACAGTTTAGCACGGTTTGTGTAGGAAAAAATAAACGGTATTATTTAATATTTAAATGTGTGGGTGAGAATTTACGAAGACGAGTCTGGCTCTCTTTGATTTCGCAGAGATTGCTGATTCTCACGCAAATACACAAGCACATGTAAAATAAAATTCGTACAATAAACTTCGTAACTTCTTACTAATGCACAGAGTTCGAAATGGGTGAATTGTTGAATGAAGGCTAAACTTAACAAATAACATTAAAAAGGGAAAAAAAAAAACATATAGGGAAACAAGGTTTATAAAATTACGGTTAACAACGTTTCAAGCTTTCTAACGTTTCACGACTATTGACTATTAAGAAAAAATTTACATTGTTACGCTCATTCATATACATATGTATGTATTTGTCTTTCAAGCAAAGGTCTGACATTCAAATTAAAGAATCATCTTCTGCTTTTAATAAATAATGTTTTTAACATAAACTTTTAATGTTTGGTCAGATATTTCAGATATGTACCTATATATAGTACATATTTGCCGAGATGTCAACATTTAAGAAGAACTATCAATTAGACCTTTACTCGTGTTGCGTATGTGTGTGTATGTAAGGAAAGAGCACATTTGAAAATTTCAGTTTCTTTTATTTTTATACACAATGTCCATTGTGCGAAAGCTACAATTAAAGTAACAGTGCATGTATGTGCATTATTTAGTTTATGTTTGGAAAAGCTTTCAACAGGATATTTAAGCTTGAAAAGTTTTTTGCAATAAAAAACAAAATAGGGCTGAAAAGTTTTCGTAATTTCCATATATTCTTCACAAGAGTAAGTTAAAGAGAAAGGCATTGAGCTTTTGTTTTAAGAGAATGACACCTAATCTCTCTTTATATTACAAAATAAATTTAAGTAAAGGATAACATCTGTTGGATTTCAAGTTACACCATTTCTCGCTCAAAGATTGTATATTGTATTGTTAAATTGTTACTAAAGGCTATTAGTTTGCAATAAAAATATTTTAATAGATCTTTAACTATCTAAAACTAACTATTTCGTAAAGTGCTAATTTGCTTGTGTTGCTATTTACAATGATTTCTGTCTAAAATAGTGGTCTTATGTTCAAGATGAAAGAACTTTTTTCTTTTTTCCAGTATGAAAAGAGTATACTACACTAGAATGTTCTTTTTCTTTTTTTTTTTTTTGTAGCGTAAAGTTATTTACATACATTGTATTCATTTTCTTCCTGTTGTGTTTGAAATGCATTCCTTTGCTGTGTTTGTTGTTGTATTCGTTGAGCTATATTTCCATCATAATAACCTGCCAGAGAGGGTACCAATAAAACTCCAACCTTATTACGCGCCAATTGCTTTCGTGTAGATGGAGCACGACTGGTACCCGTTGATAAAATCATGCGATGAGCAATGAGAGCCATCTCGAAAAGTTATTTATTTGCATGGAAGCAAATACACACATAGGCTACTGTTACCACTTTAAGTATCACAGCGTCTTTTAATTCAATTACAAATATTAATAAAAATTGAAAATGCTTACGAACTATAACTGTAACCGCGTTCTTGTAATGTTACTTGAATACTAAAAACTCTAATAAAATGTCATTGATAAACAGTGGTAGTTTCTTTGTTTTTTTATATTGCTTTCCTTCATTTTTTATGTTAATAGACAAACAGTTATCCTTTAAGCCAATCAGTTATATTGTTACTGTTTATAAATTGTATGTGTATGTGTGTGTGTGTGCGTGCCGTGCTCTTTCCATGATTATTGTATATATTGTAACCTTATGCTCACTTATTACAAGTGTTGTTGTAATAACATTAAATATTTGTTAATAACAAAATGTCATTTCACTCTCACTTTTTATGCATTTCTTTCTCTTCTACACTTCATACGTACACCTAAGTTCATATACTCATGTATGTTCATATACATACATACATTCATATATGTATGATGTACGAATGTATGTATTAATAAATAAATAAAATAAAACTACTGGCAACGCATATTTAATAGCGCTATAATCGGCAACAATTGTATTAGAAAATAAGTAGTTAATAAGCAATTAACGTATATGGTATTTTACTACCAACACTTAGGGTTTCTCGTATTCGTTTTGGGCCATTTAGAGAATCCCAAGAGTAAAGATAAGTCAACACATTGTGCCAGAGACTGTTGAGTCATATATCGGAAAACTAGTTTTTAATGGAGACATCAATTCGTACATATACATACATACATACATTGCAAAACAAATAACTAAACTTTATTGGGATTCTCAAAAAACAGCATAGGTAAGCAGGAAAAAACCGCTTGCAATGAAAAAATTTTTTCGAATTAATTGTGAGCCTTTAAACCCTCCAAATACAAGCACCTTAGCCTAGACGGTGCCACATCTTGAGCAAATTAGAATTTAATCAGTAAAAGACGCATTAATATCATACCCAACACATTTGCACAGTTGGCATTGTTTTCAAGCAGGTTAAATAGACCTGCTAACATTCTAAGACCTGCTATAGAAAGATCAATCACCTACTTAGTTGGAAAACATAGATTAATGACACAATAATAAAGCAAAAAACAAAAAAGTAGATCAGAAGATGTTAAGTGACAAACTAATGTTTCTTAAAGTAAAGAAAGGCAATAAAAAACATACTTAGTATATGTAGGGTGTATGATACCCTATAAACAGCGAATATCCCATATCCGAATACCCTATGTGTTGTTTGTTTGCGTGTGAAAGAGGTGTGTAATTCCAAACATTTATTATACATATTGTACTTTGACGTATATATGCACACATTGTATGGACTCAGGTTACAAATTTAAGTATATGTACAGTGGATAGCAAAACTTGTAATGGCATTTTAAGGATAATTCTTATTAAATTTCCATTCGAACAGTTAGTCCCATGGACTTAATACGATTTGCACAATTATTGTCCTAAAACGTTTGTATATTATTAGAATTAAAAGAGTTTTTATTAAAATATGTTAGTATTTCAATTTTAATATTTGTTGTGATCACTTTCGGCTGTAACTGTCATCCACCATTCGTATTTGTGTTAAAACATTGTGATATACACTAGTTATGGATAATAACGCTAATGTACTGACTAACTAATAGCGATTCGTCTTTTTCCCCTTCCTTTAGTTTTAAGCTGCCTACTCTACTAATCTATTTGTGGTGATAGTAATTGGTGGCCACATGTTTTGTATTTGAAAATCATTTGAAAAGTAAAAACAATTGCAAAAGGGCCACTAATAAGGCTACATTGTGTTACACTTAAATAAAATAATATGGTTTCGTGCATTATTTATTTTTAATTTTCAAATTCAATTCAACGTGAATTGATGGAGCATGTTTAAAAGGTTTTTAAAATATCGATTACAAAAAAAAAATTCCAAACTAATTTAGGAAGTCGAGTCAAATTTTTCAAAGTCCTGTTTTAATTTATGTTGTTTTTTTACGCCAAAAAAAATATAAACTGTAATAACTTCTTACAAAACTTTGCCAAAAAAAAAAAACAAAAATATTAATATAAAATTCAGTACTTACTTTTCGTTTTTACAATTCTAATCCACCATATAGCTGAAATAAAGCATAAGAATTTTAATTAATAGTTTGTTCAATTTTAATTTAATAACTTATAGTATGTATATTTTAATTTAAGAGACAAAATTATAATGGTGTTTAAAATTTATTTACTTAAGTTAAATTATAAGTAATATTTTTATAGTATTTACTGTTATTAACTAATTCGCCTGTTAGGACAGCTTATGGTATAGGCAGTAAGCCAATTCGGAGACACGATTTTTACCCGTAATCTATTTTGTACAGCGTAAATTCGCTAAAATAATTCAATTTGCAACTATTTAATTTCAAGCAATTGCGTTTTATTCTATTCTCTATTCTAATTCTATTCTATCTATTCTATTCTATTCTATTCTATTCCTATTCTATTCTATTCTATTCTTTCTATTCTATTCTATTCTATCTATTCTATTCTTATTCTATTCTATTCTATTCTATTCTATTCTATTCTATTCTATTCTATCTATTCTATTCTATTCTATTCTATCTATTCTATTCTGCTATTCTATTCTATTCTATTCTATTCTATTTTACTCTTTCATAATGATCTATAACTCAACCATTAACTATTAAATTTACGTAGCGGACCTATATACCTCTAATGCGTATGCACATAAATGTAAGCTTCGATAGTGTAAAGTTTGGCAACTCTCTTCTTGTGTTCGAAGGTGGCAGCGCTGTATGTTGGTAAACAGTGAGTAGTCAATAACCATTTGTTTTGTTTTGTTTTGTTTTGTTTTGCGCACACTCTTTATCTGTCATTTTAAAGTTGTTACAAGGGGTTTTTCTGTGTGTTTTTCATTTGCTAAAGAAAATTCTTAAAAAATTTGGTATATTAAAATTTTAATTGTGTGGTTGTTTTTTTCCTACGGAAAATTATTGTGGCGCAGATAATTATTAAAAGTGAAGAAAGTTATAAAAAATGTTCGAAAGCAAATTAGAAGAAGAAATAAATAATAAAACGAATGCCGGTAGTACACAATCTTTGAGTCCATTGGTCTATTGGGCTCAAACGGATAAACAAATTACTTTAAAAGTTGATCTTAAAGATACGCAGGTACAAAATAAATGATTGTTTAATTGTTGTGATCAAACAAATTATATATTATCCTTGCTAATTAGGGTCCGTTAGTGGAATTTACTCCCAAAACAGTGAAGTTTAAGGCGAAAGGTTTGGGTGCAAGGGGCTTGCATGAGTATAAATTTGAAATACATTTTTATGGTTTCATAGACGATGAGGTTAGCAATGAAACTTTAATAAAAATGAAAGGAGAACCAGTCTTTAATGTAAGTCTTTTTTAGGAGTCAACATTTAAGGCTACAGGCAACAAAGTGGAAATTTTGGTAAAGAAATGTGAGAACGGCTGGTGGCCAAGATTGGTAGCCACTCCTCAAAAGCCACATTGGCTAAAAGTCGATTTTGATCGTTGGCAAACAGAAGACGATGTGGACGAACAGCCCCGTGATGTTTTAGACGATTATTCTAAGGAATATGATCGCTTGCAAAAGGAAGAGTTTGGCTATATAAAGGGTAGGTTTTTTTTGTCTCACTATTAACAAACAAAATGATATCAGAACTAAATGATTTTTGTTTTTCTTTCTGGTCCTCTTAGAAAGTTCAAAAAAGGTGTACATGGTTTTTTATAATTTAGTCCAGTTTATTGGTTTCCTATACATTCTGAGTGTTATGGCTGTTTTGTATTACCGTGATGGTGCCGCCTTCATACCAAAAGCGTATGCCTCCGTAGGCAATGCCATGAAATTCATACAACTATTACAATATTTAGAGGTTTTGCATCCAATATTTGGCTACACTAAGGGGGGCGGTCAGCTTTTACGTTTATGCAAGGTAAACTGGCAGGAATTTTGTTCTTTTCTAATGGATACGATTTTGAGAACGTATGCAAACAAACCGGTCTTGTATTCTATGTATTTGATATGGTCTCTGGTGGAATTTTCCGGAATATATTATAATCAATAACTTCTGAATTTCAAATTATCATAATAGATTATGATTTAATTTTCTGTTTAGCTAATCCTTAATTATAATTCTCAACTGTTGGGGCGTGAAATTGGCTTATTAACTTGGCTTGCGCCTATACGATTTGGATGCCTTTGTACCCGATGGGCATTATGTGCGAGGGAATTATTATATTACGCAATAATACCCTACTTCGAGGGGAGACGAAGGCGTTTTACATTGGAAATGCCAAAGTAAATTGAATTTCGTTGCTTTGATATGCCACCTTTATGAAACTTTATTTAATTCCTGCTTATATACCTGGTTCGTTCTATACTACATGTCTCACAGTGTCCAAGACCGTTCAAAAAATGCACAAGGAAACGTGTACTCGCAATCAGTTGATTGAAGATATAATTTGTAATTTCTCGTATTTTTTTTTTAATTCGTTTTTTATCAGTAATTGTAAGTCCTAATTTGAAAGACATTTATTTAGTTTCTTATTTTATTTTTCTAATATTGGGCCACTCGCATTATGTCCGTAATTTATGGCATCACTACAAAGTAATTCCTAAAGAACAATTATACAATATAAAAATAATTTTAAATTTTAGAAAACAGTTTATGATTGGAAATAAGGTGAGAGATATTTATTTTATTGTTGGAATTAAATTAAAACTACCAAACTAGTAACAGATTTGTTATTCTCATTTTATTTTTAATACAATAGTAAGTTTTCTTATTAGATTCTGAGTACAAAAGACGACTTAATTTCACTTTTCATGCAAACTCATATAGAATAAAAGGACAAGAATAACTGGAATGTTTAATGCCCTTCTAGAACCTTGTAATCGAACTCCAAAGGCAATGGGAATTAAAGAATTTTACTGTAACAACATTTCTTTGCGGTGTTTTCATATATTGGAAATAAGAATAGCGATAACTGTAATCAATTTGGATGTTTTTCTTTCTTATTTGTGGTTCTAAAAGAGTAATCTGGTCAATTTAGTTATTTTAATACGGAATCCATTTAACAATCAAAAGTTAGATTAGCATTTGAGTTCGAAACGGATACACGCTCTTTTCCGATCAA
>QOCX01003294.1:0-18005 GCA_005959815.1 Sarcophaga bullata | reverse complement strand
GCAATCATTGCCCTTCTTATATTGTTTTGTTAGAAGTTCATTCATAAGCAGGCTTCAAGTAAGTGGTGAAAGGCCACCATCCTGTGACAATGCATTGGTTCCCTAATTCTCTGGTTTCCTTTAAAGTTTTCGCAAATCGAATACATAGGACCTCTGCTATCTACTTGGATAATGTTGCTCCTACACAACTTCTATTTAATGAAGGGACAGTTATCAAATCAGGCCTCTCTATCAACTGAAAAGTAATTTGAAGAGCAAATGTACAGAACAGAAGACGACCACGACGTTTTTGTACTTTACAAACGAAGTCGCCGTAGTATAGTAGGTAGTGTGTTGAAATATGAAAAAAATATTTCTTCGGCGTCTTCCTCTCAGCAGATTTCTGGCAAAAACTCTTTGAGAATAAATAAAATTGCCATGAAAAGTTTCTCAAAAATCTGTCGTTCGAAGTCTACTTTAAACTGTAGGTCCCGCCACTCATGTATAAAATTAAAACACACAACATAAATGGTGTGAGAAGCTAGGCCGTAATCCTGACTGAAGGATTGTAATGGCCAATTATGTATGGAAACAGAAAAAAGCTTGGTAATGCGCTTTGGAGTAGCTTCTATTGTACATTATTACTGGCAACAATCTCTCAGGAATGAATTGTCATACTTTCATGAAATTTTAGGGATTTGACATTCCTTTTACCCTTTACCTATCCTATTTAGTATTTTATACTATGCCAGTACTTCACCATCTTACTGTAGGTTCACGATGTAAAGAAAATCTCAGAAAAACGGTGAAGCTAATATAAACCTAGCCTTCTAGCTCTTTACAAGGTGTTGGAAAACATGATTCAAATCTTGCTTGTCTTATAATCTGATTAGAGATGGGAAATATGATTTCCATAAGGTCTATTCTACTATTCACTCATTGGCATTTGTTTCCAAAAGGTTGAAGTATTTCGTCAGATGGTTTGATTCCAATCCTAACGCTTCTTTCAAAATGGCAGCAATTAATTTCTTTCGTATTTCTTAGTTCACATAGACTTCTGTTCAGATTAAGGCGCATCAATAACATTCCACTTTTCGACCTTCCATAACCTTTTATCCCAGTTCCACTACAATAAATAACACGATTGGCAATAACTCTGAGTAGGTTATACATAGAAAAAGATAATGTTACATATGCCCTGTGCTTTGTTGCACCCTGTATTTTTGAAAAAGCAATCTCAATCTTAATTTAAAATGGACTGAATTAAATGCTTTACCCAGAAAACATTTGCATACTCGTACATTAACACACAAATAATTATTATCTACAGGCACATGCTAACACTTTACATCTCTATTCATACATCTCTAGTCATTGCATCCATTGCTACTCTACTCTACTCTAATGCATTAGAATTTATTCACGGTTAATAAGATCACACTATATTGTCTTGTTATATTAGATACGAATTTTTTTATTTATTTATTAAAAATATATTATTGTAATAAATATTGTATTTAATGTGACCAGGCCATAAATCAAATGGGCCCATTTAAGTCGAGAGTATAAAAATAATTACGTTCGCATTATAACAACAAATTTCTGAAGTAATAAAAGTAATAAAAAAAACAACAACATATTCATTGAAATGTTCAACATCTACTGCCTGAAAAATACTTTACAAAAAAAACAAAAATACAACAACAACAACAGCAAAGGAGCATAGTATTTCTATAGAAAAATAATTTTAAGGCATCTAATCACGCAAACCTTATAAATATTTTTGCCACAAATTAATGAATATTAAAATTGAATTGAATTCAATTTAATTCAATCGCATAGAGTCGGGGGGGGAGGTAAAATACTGATTCAAGCAAACCAAAGCAGCAATGAAAAAATTACACTATGGCCTGCCAAAAAAAAAAAAAAATTAATGCCTAGAGACAAACGAAAAGAAGAAATTTCTAAAAAAAAACGATATACTGAACAAAGAATTATGGGGTACCCTACAATGTGGTATTTGCGCAAATTTGTTTTATTGAGGAAAACTTGGACTTTAGCACAGATGTCACGAATACCTTCAAACAGTTTCCTGCAACATTAAAATCCTACAAATGCCTTGCATTTAAAAAAGTTCAGAAACATCAGCTGCGTTACTTCTATTTATAAACATCAAGTACATCTTTTAAATACAAGGATGGGCCAACTATCGGTTTAAATTTGTATTATCCTGTTATTTCGAATCTGGCAATACTTATGTCATTCTATTCTGCCACAAAATTCAGTATATTATCACCACCAAGCAAGTACATACGTAATTGGCCTTCAGTCAGGATTAAGGCCTAGGTTCTCGCAACATTCATGTTGTGTGTTATAATTGTATCCAAAAGTGGTTGGACCTACAGTTTAAAGTCGACTCTGAATGACCGATTTGTTTTTTGTGGCACTTTTCATGGCAATTTTATTTACTCACAGAGTTTTTGCTAGAAATCTGCAGAGAGGAAGTTGCCGAAGAAATATTTAATTTCTGACCTGGCGATTGAACCNATTGAACCGTTGCCTTACGTCTAATAAGCCAACACACTACCTACTGAAACGATTCAGGCTTGAGCAGCATTGGGATTTATTTGAATGGCTTAAGAGCTCGATGATATTGATTTTGCCGAAATGATCATCTTTTCGAGTGAAGCTCACTTTCATCTGACGGACACGCTAATAAACAAAATTGCAGTATTTGTGTCTGAGAAAATCTACATTTGGTCTTACAGACGCCAATGCACCCATTACGAGTAACAGTTTGGTGCGACTTGTGCAGCGGAATCATCATTGGCTCATATTTCTTTGAAAATGAGGACGGCACAACCATTTTTTATAACCACTCTTCATGCTATTGATTTCAACTATATTTGGTTTCAACAAAATGGTGCAACTAGCCACACTTCTCATGTCCCAATCGAGCTATTGCATCAAACGTTTTATGGACGTTTAATTAGCCCACACGTGGTCTTACAGAAGCCAAAGCACTCGTTACGAGTAATTGGTTGCTGCGGCTTGTGGAATAGAGGTATCATTGGCTCATATTTCTTTGAGAATGAGGACGGTGCGACCAGTTTTCTATACCCGCTCTTCATGGTATTGATTTGAATGATGTTTGGTTTCAACAGTATGGTGCAACTTGCTCCACATTCCATGCCATAAACGATTTATTACGCCAAACGCTTGATGGCCGTTTAATTAGTCCACATGTAGCCTTACAGAAGGCAAAGCACTCATAACTGTTTGATGCGGCTTGTGGAGCGGAGGTATCATTGGCTCATATTTCTTTGAAACTGAGGACGGCACAACAATTTTTTGTACCAGCTTTTCATGGTATTGATTTGAAGGATGTTTGGTGTCACCAAGTTGTTGCAACTTGCCACATATCTCATGCGACAATCGATTTATTGCGTCAAATGTTTGATGGCCGTTTAATTAGTCCACATGTGGTCTTACAGAAGTCAATGCACTTATTAAGAGGCATCATTGGCCCATATTACTTTAGTCAATCGAGACTCCTATCGCACCATAAAAATCGATTTTTTATACTCGCTCTTCATGGTTTCGATTTGAACGATGTTTGATGTCACCAAGATGGTGCAACTTGCCACACATCCCAAGTCATAAACGATTTATTGATAGCCATTTAATTAGCCGAAATAGTTATTTCCATTGTCTGCCAAGAAGCTGTGACTTGACACCTTTGGACGTTTTTCTGTGGAGTGTCGTTAGAGAAAAGTGTTATGCCAACAAACCAGAGACAATTTAGCATTTGAAGATCAACTTTCGTGATGGTGATGCCGACATATGATCCCATACACTCGAAAAAGTGCATGAAAATTGGTCCAAACGAATGGAACACTGTAGGGCCAGACGAATTCAAACCATTTTTTTATCATGAATTTTGAAGTTTAAACTTTTAAATGTCCCACCCTATATAATTCTTGAAACTATTATATTTTATCAACGACCAATCAATGTACACATTGCATAGGAACAAGGGTAGCGCAACATGTAGGGCCTGTGGTATCAAGTGTGAGTAAACGAAAGAGTTTCAAATGAATATTTGCGACTGTTTTTTTTCAACGAAAAAACAAAATAAATTCAACTTCTATAGGCCTTTGTCTGGAAAAACTTATGCTATTATTTCGTGTTGTTGGTTTTTATTCTTTTATTTTTATTTTCGGCTTAAAAAAAATGTTGAACATTGCCGGACAGCCAGCCGTATAACAGCAACAACTTAATAGCTATACGGCGGTCATAGTGTTGTACATATGTTGTGTGGTTTGTATTTGTTGTGTATTTGTTAGTTGAATGTAACTAACAAGTAATTAATATTTCCACTTACTAAGATTTATTAATAGACTACTTTTAACAAATACAACACAACAAACAAACAAACATCATACAGACATACAGACGAACAAACAATTTGAATTTAAAGCATAAGAAGAAAAGAAGAATGGGAAAGAAGAAGATAATTAAAATTAATTGAAATTTCTGTTACTGGGATTAACTTTAAACACGCCTTAAAAGGCAAACCAATAATGCGACCTTTTTAGGCCATGTGTTTCGTACAAAGACTAAGAACGAATGACAGATTTTTTAAAGAAGGAAAAAGTAAAACGCACGACTAAATGTGCGGCTAAAGAAAATTAACACGACGATAATAGGGGCAGCAATGGTGTAAGTTATGTAGAGTTAATATGTTGAGTAGATAAATATGGAAATCTGTTTAAAAAAACGAAACATTTAAACTTTTATGATTTCGAATTTGAAAATAAAAGATTTTTCACTTTTCACTTTTACGAATAAACAATCATATATAAAAGAGTCACTGGAATGACTAACACCTCGACAATAGTGATATATAAGCAATGAATATCGTAGCAATGAATACCGAGGCAATTTTAAATAATCTCAATCATCCTCAGAAATGGTCTTCCCCGAGTGGATGCCGTGTTTGAAGAAGATGAAGAAAAAGAAGTAGAAGAAGAATCTATCCTTGTTCTAAACCAAGTGGGCGCTGAGTCGACAATGTCCGATTAAAAACAGCGATTACTATCCTTTGGTTACTTTTCACAATCACAACAAAAGTTCAGATTGTCACAAACCCATTTGGCTTGTGATGAGTATTCACATCTTTTCATCTTTCCTATTGCCAAGTAAATGTTACAAGCTTCCCTTCCTACTACACTGGAAATTCCTGGCTTCAGAAAGTCTCTTGAAAGCCGATCTGCCGGCCTAATGCCAAAAATTCTCATATGGCCTAAGATCTAGCCTTGGTTAGATGATTTAGCTTTTCATTCTAACATTAAAACAGCCTTAAAGTAGCTCAGTCCTAGAATGACTGCTTATCAGTCAGATAGTCCTTTCAGTTGTTGGCATCTGTATTTCCTGTATAAGCTAAATTCAGCACACCTTTACATGATGAAAATATTCGCTTGGAAACAACTCGCCAGTTCCTCCATGGACTCTAAATATTTCACTTTGGGAGCGAACAGCATCCTTCTTCCATTCTAGTGGATTTCCTGTGATATACAGAATGGTCTCTTCCTTTTAAAAGAGTACGTAGCAACCAAAAGTGATCGTATTCTAGTTGGTAGTGCATTGGCTTATTAGATATGATGCCACGGTTCAAACCTTAGGCCCGGCATCTTTAACGAAACCAAACACGAAAAAATGTTTCTTTGGCGACTTCCTTTCAGCAGATTTCTGGCAAAAACTCTGAGAGCGAATAAAATTGCCATGAAAACTTTCTCAAAAATCTGTCATTCGGAGTTGACTTTAAACTGTAAGTCCCGCCACTCTTGTAAAAAATTAACACACACAACATACACGGTGTGAGAAGCTAGGCTGTAATCCTGACTGAAGGGTTGTAATGGCCAATTATGTGTGTATGTATGTATGTAGGTTTCTGGCAAAAACTCTAAGCGTAAATAAAATAGCTATGAGAAGTTTCTCAGTAAACTGTCGTTCACAGTCGATTTTACACTGTTAGTGCCGCTATTTATAAATAAAAGTAACACACACAATATAGGTGATGTGGGAAGCTAGGTTTTAATCCTGACTAAAGACTTGCAATATAACCATTTAAGATAAGTAAGTAAGAAAGCAAATTTTTCCTTTAAATTTTATTAATCACTGTCGTTGTAAAGCATTTTCCAAAATCTGTTAAGGAACAATGGGCGGGGAACCATAGCCTTCATGGCTCTGGTTCTCACTGTAGCATGCTACAGGCTTACATACAAGGAAGACAATGTTTCGCACTTTTGTGTGCACCTTTCCTAGATGTCTACATTGCAATCAGACAAAGGTTTGACCATTGGCTTGATATCTTTCTTATTTTTCAGGCATAAATCCATGCAAATACCTTGACGTGCTAGGTTGCCTAGTTTAAAAATCATATTTTTATGCAACGCTGCTCGTTGAACTTTCAAAATGTGCAGAAAACTCTTAATTCTTATGAGAAGTGATAGAAAAAAGAAAACTAGAAACTAGAGTGGCCACCTTCTTTATATTTTTTTTTTAAATCAACGGCTTTTTTATGTGAAATTTAACTGCACGACTTGACATCTTGGCGGTACAATATTAAACATGCTGGTATCATGTGTGGTTTTTAAGTGGATTAATACTTTAAAAGATACAACAACAACAACAACAGCAATTAAATTAAAAAAATTAAATATTTATTAACCAGTTTGTTAAAACGTACGATTTTAATGCTTTATATACAGACGTACACACGTACAGACGTACGATACAATTATTCATGGTTTGTTATGATTTCATAAACATTTTTAAAAAGTTTTACTGTGTAATTGCAGCCATAAATGTATTTAACGAATAATGGCCTACAAAATTCAAATGTTGTTGTTGTTGTTGTTGTTGTTATTTAAGACATATTCATTGCTTTTGTCTTAAAGCATAGATTCAGAGTTAGCGGTTTATGACTGTGTGTTGCTGTTTTGACCAAAAAAAAAAGACCACACGCACGTACATTAGACTTGGAATGAAATAAAATGAAATGAAATTAACAACAACAACAACAACAAATAAATATACTCGGGCTTATAATTTTTTAAGTTTATAGGTCTGTTTTGATTTGCGACTGTTTTTCGTAAATGCCTCAAGGATCCATAGAAATCCATGACACGATGAAATGTCTAAGCCTGTATGGGTTGAGGTATTGAGGTTCAAACAACAGACAGACGGGCAGACAGACATGGCAGCATAAGTTGAAAGATTATTTCTATTGTTCTGTAAACTTTCAAAGTCAACATGCAAATGCAGTTCATTCAATATTCGGCCCTCGTTGTTATGGAATTTATCATGATTATCAAGGAAGTGTTCAGTTTGTTACGAGGGATTATAAATGCAACACTTCTGTCATACGGCTAAGGTTGCTTATCACATCAGAACTTTGGCTTTCTTGGCAGAACAGTGAAGCGGTTCACTTCAGCTTCCTTCTGTGCCCTTGTCAAAATACGATTTTTGATTGAACCGCTTCATTGTGTATCTACAAACGCTATAAGCACTCGTCAATAACTTTGCGTGCCATGTTTGAAAATCAGTTTTCCTCTACGAAATGCAATTTCTTTTCCATCTGAAGAGTGTTCACTTATTTTTTTTATTAAAATTATAACGCAATAAACAACGAATAATAAATTCATAAAAATGTGAAACACTTTTTAAAACATGTTGTTTAAATGGTTTTGTATTTAAAGTTCTCACTTTATGATGATGATGGAGGCTCATAAACATTAAATGTGTTTCATTGTAAAACATTATGGCCGCCAATACAATAATAATTTTTTTTTTAATGCTAAAAGGTTTTGTTTTAATTTAATTTAATTGAAAACAATTATTTTTTATTTGTTTAGTTTTGTTTTTAATTTTTAACTTCTCTTTTACATTCAAAATTATTACGAATTGTGTTGAAGGCGATTTACAATAATTTTTCTGGCGTCCCACGTAGATCACTCAGTTAAAATCTTTCTTTTCATTTCTTCTCTTTTGGCTTTCATGCACTTTTAATAGCAGACTGGGCATTCATCAATAGCTACACTCACCTCGTCAATGGGAAAATTGGCTACAGCCCGAATCCAGGTTGCCTTAAGAGCTTATCTTTCGTGGCCAGAGGATTCAAATCAGGAGAGGACTCACAGAATTATGGTAAATTACTTGGAGAACAAGTTTTGATCATTTTAGATTTATGAGTTGACGTAAAGTGTTGCTCAAAAGTTTCCTAATTCGTTGATCCTATCCTTTGACTCCTAGTTCGTAGTAGTTTAAGTCAATGACACGATCGTAATAGGCACTCCACCAAACCAAAGGATTTATTCGAAAATTTTGGTCAATGCTTTGACCCCTAGTTCGCAAATATCCTATTGACTTCCCTATTCTTTGACCCTTAGTTCGTAGAAATGCAAGTCAATAACACGATCGTAATAGACACTCCACCAAGCCATAACTAATACTAAGTAATAAGTTCAGATACATCCTTAGATGACCGTGCATAGGTTATGTTAGGTAAGATGGCGGACTCCCCTTAAAGTCTCATTGTACCACAATCCAGTTAATCCGAGCAACAAGCCTTCCCTATTAGAAATTAACCAAAATCCAAAATAAATCTTGCTATTGCAACTATCCATATATTAGAGAGCTTGGTTAAAGATGGTGAGAAATTAAAAAGCTTGATCTCATTAAAAAGGCAGCATCTACCCTCTCATTACAATCATAGCTCCTGCAGAAGGCATGTACCAGATTATCTACCATACTAAAACCCCGCTATTGTGCTATGGATGGCCATGCGATTTAATGACAGAAGTGAGCTGGTCCTCCTCTTGTCCATACGTGTCTAGTAAAGTCTAGTAAAATTGCATGTACCCGCCTGCTGCCAACAAGATTGAGCTAACATGTAAAACGAGTGGTTAGTACCGAATTTGCGGGCTCAATATTGGCTCTTTCAAATGATATTTCAATCTACCGGAATCCATATAAGAATTAACTTTAAATGAACTGAAATTTCTTTGAGAACCCCATAGGTTTGGATGGACAATGAAATTACGTTCGTCAGGGACTGCAGCGCCGTCAGTTTGTTTGAATAATTCAAGAGATTTTCAAGGACAACCTTGCTACTCAACAAGCATTGCGTCATGGACTGCAGCGCCGTCAGTTTGTCTGAAAAAATCAAGAGATTTTCAAGGAAAAGCTCGCTACTCAACAAGCATTGAATAAATCAAGAGATTTTCGAGGAAAAGCTCGCTACTCAACAAGCATTGCATCTGGGACTCCATTTCCGTCAGTTTGTCGCTCGCTACTCAACATGCATTGGGTCAGGGACTGCAGCGCCGTCAGTTTGTCTGAATAAATCAAGAGATTTTCAAGGAAAAGCACGCTACTCAACTAGCATTGCATTGCTTTCAAAATTTCCGAGACATCTGTTTGCTTATGCAGCTGCTTACTTAAGCAGCCTTACTAAATACACCACTGCCTACCCACCAGAGATCAGCAATGAATACTTTTCTCTCTACTCATAAGTACTCATGAAATTTTGATTATAAGTGAGTCAACAATATTGAAATTTAACTATTCTGATTCATTCGTACTCATTACAACATGGTTTAAAAGTAGAAGTTGCAATGAGTATGAGTACAATGTTGACATCGAACTCATAACATTCGAAATATGTTTGATTCATACGCCTACTTATTTAGATTCATAAATTTTAGAAAAATACTTATGATACTCATAAATGATTCGAGTGATTCGAGTGATTCGAATCATTGATCAAAATTTACAGTCTTAGTTATTGTTGCATTTACAACAAAAGATAAAAGACACATAAGCAAAAAGCACAGAGCAGCAAACAGAGCAAACACACAACGTTCTAGTGAGTACTTTAGTATTCGTACTCGAATCATACTTATTTTGTGAGGCGTGCAAGTGTTGAGTAAAGGGGAGTCGAAATCAACAACATCATGCGTAGTATTAAGTATGAGTATGATGAGTACTTCAAACTTTAAATACATATAGTATGAGTATGATATTAAAATAAGTATGAATGCTTATAAGTATCAGATATTATCAAATTATCAAATCTTCCCATCTTTTTGAATACTCATTGCTTGCTGACCTCTGCTACCCACCCTGTCACTCATTATTGAGTAATCAGTGTATACTTGAAGAACCCCATTGGGAACCACCGAATTTTCAGACTGGACACCCCAAGTTGGAATTCTAAGAGGACCTTTCATAGTTCCTATCATTTTTGACAAAAAAAATTTGTGTCATCTGGAAGGATAATTTTTCTGTGGAACTTTTTTCCTGCAGGCGTCAAATGTTAGTCCTGCGTAGAACATTTGAAGGCATTAAATCCCAAGATTTTTAATAACCCAACTGATTGGCTTTTGCAAGACATTCATCACTTGCTGAATGTCTAGCTCTTGGATAACTTGCTTTAGAATCCTATTGTAAGAAAGAAATTGTTTCCATTGGGATTCTGTAACCAANGATAAGAAAGAAATTGTTTCCATTGGGATTCTGTAACCAATATTTATGGAATTTTTTTTTTTCCTTTTACAACAGAATTAATTTTTTTTTAATTGTTTTTATTGAATATATTAAGCGACCGAACTAAAAATAGTATCATAAAGTGTAATTAAAATTTAAATAAATTAACATACGTTTGTAAGCAATACATGTTATTTAATCTAATACATCTGGTTGTTACAAATTGTTATTAAATGACCCCCAATAGACATATACATACGCATGCACATGATTGTAATTATTAAACCAGTTAATAAGCGGAAGATAAAATTAAACTTTAAAATTAAAATTACAAAAAAAGAATGGAAAAAAATTAAATTTAAACACNGAAGATAAAATTAAACTTTAAAATTAAAATTACAAAAAAAGAATGGAAAAAAAAATTAAATTTAAACACTCACTAACCGCTATCATTAAGTTAAACTAAAAGCATAAGAGTGTGCTAAAACGAAGTCATAATACGGGTATTACTGTCAATTATCACGTTAAGTGTACCCATTAGTTAAGGCGTTACTTTCATAATTCTGTTGCTAAATGGTTAACGGATACGTATATTGTAATAGAATATCAAAATAATCACAACAAATGTGTGTTAATAGCTGCCAACAATAATGACTACTTACTTACTTACTTACTTAGTCAATGATTTAACTTAAGCAAGTTATAATTTATAAGAGAGATATTTTCATTAACCGCCTTTAACCAAAGTTATCTTATTATTATTATAATTTATCTTATTTTATAATTATTTTGCATCACGTAATATGTACCTTAAACCCTAACCTATTTCACAGTTTAAGGTACGCTTCCTTAATTAAGAACTCATGCAGAGGAGAATAATGATAATAATGATGACATTTAAGAAATAAAATCAATGCGTTACATTTAACCTTCCATGTTAATGGAATGGAATTGATTGATAAAACATTAGTACCTTTATTGAAGAGGTCGTATGGCCAAAGAAGTAAATAGAGGGGTACCACAAAGGGATGTTCTTTCATAGTTGCTGTGGAGAGCCAGTTGGAAGAGTAGCAGCGCTGTGGTGTTTGAATTCATCAAGATATCTCATGTTAATCTCTTTCTCTCTCTCTCTCTATCTCTCTCTCTTTGAGATTTGACCAGGTCCACAAGTATCGATCCTTGCAAAACGAAAGTGATGCTCTTCACCAGGCTACCTACTTTTAATTTATCGATCCTTAATGGCACTAATAAAAGGGTAATATGATAGATACATGGTCATTACAACCCTTTAGTCAGGATTACAACCCTTTAGTCAGGATTACAACCCTTTAGTCAGGATTACAACCCAGCTTCTCACACCATTCATGTTGTAGGTGTTAATTTTGTATATGAGTGGCGTGACCTACAGTTTAAACTCAATTTCAAACGACAAATTTTTGAGAAAATTTTTCATGGCAATTTAACTTGCTTTCAGAGTTTTTGCCAGAAATCTGTTGCTGAGAGTAAATATTTCATTCATATCTGTTGAAGATGTCTGACCTGGAGTTTGAACCGAGGCCTTATGTTTAGTAAGCCAACACACTAGCTTAAGATAGTGACACCCGCGCTTAATACCTGCAAAGAGAACTTAGATTAGATCCGAGGGTTTTATACCCACCATCACATACTGGCTCGATCGGATTCCGGTGGAGGAAATCTTGAGTGAATGGTGTGCAAACACAACTGCCACTGCCGACATGAGTAAGCAGGCACATTAACTGTCATGATCATTAGTGCACTCTGTTCCACTTCAAATCAAGCAGCGCTCTGGACTGATGGCGGTAAAATGAAGGGCAGATTAAACCTAACCCAACCTCTACTATGTACATGAAAAACCTTGATACATCCAATTCGTTTACATGGTTGCTTACAGCTTTCTGGACATATGAATAAAGCATATGATTTTACAAGTTCGCTGGCATACAAATGCAGAGATTCCCAATGGGACTTTTGAGGTTTATACGGACGACGCCAAGATTCATGATAGGGTGGACTGTAGTATATTTATTAAAGGTTGTGATGTTAAAATTTTGTCTTATCTCTGCAGTAGGCTTTCGAAGGGGAACACTGCCTTGAAAATCGTTTGACTTACGCTGACAGCCAGGCTGCAATTAAGTCCCCAATAAACGTATTTTCTACATCCGTCCTCATCCATGAATGTGGAGGATTTTTTAGAAATATTTCGTATTATTTGAAGGTAACTCTTTTATGGTTTCTGGGATATCATTTTAAATTGTATTGTTGATGGGCAGGGTTGCAATCTGTGACATATTACAGTGCATAGGTATTTCTATTCCTTGGGTTAAATTGGATGTTATTTACATGTTTTACAAGAGGACCCGATCTCTTTGGCAGCAAGAGAGTACGTGCAATATTGCCAGCCTTTGCTGAATACGTATGGATCTGACAAGGCGAAAGAGACTGTCCATCAAGTGGCACTGCAGTGCTTTTGTTATAAAAAGATGGATGTTATTGACGTCTAACTTTTTACCATTCTTGAACGGGTTCTCTTATATAAATAAAGCAAGATTTGTTTTTGGACTCGATTTGATTTCTTCTAAGAAATGTTTGATCCTTGTGTTGTAAGCATTGTGCCTAAATGCTTGCCTAAGTAGGATCCATCAACTGTACCTAAGCTAACCTAAAAAAAATAGATCGCTTATGTTAATAAATGAAGACTTTAATACCGGAAAAAATAGAAATTACAAATTTGCTTACATTTTATGCGATTAATTTTGACCTTGAGTGTATCTTTATTACTTTTACAATGCATATGTATTGTAATTATTAATTTCCAATTGATTACAGCAATTACATTGTATGTAAAGCCTTAATTGAAATTAATTCGACTTGGATTTAATTTGTGATCAAAACAGCTACTTGTCAATAACTCTCTCAGATCAAAATATTATCTGTTAAGTTAAATCCACACTTTAAAGCATTTATTGAGAGATGTGAAGCAAAGATAATAAGTTTTCGCAACAAAATCTTTACCAAATGCTAACAAAAAATCATCATCTCTAATACAAAAAAAAAAAAAATAGTTTGTGTGTGTGTAAGAGTGTACGAATATGTATTTAAAGTGCATTTATCGATAGGTTACCTTCTCTCAATGGTATAACGGTGTCATTATCTTAAAATATTCACTAACTTTGATTGTGATTAGAACACAAACAACGAAACAAGCCAGTAAAACAAGGTGTGTTGTTTTAATCATTTTGTTGTTGTTGTTGTTGTTGTTGTTGTTGTTGTTGCTGTTGTTAGAGTTGGCTTCTATAATTCATTTTCTAAATGATGTTTGGATCGTTCGTTTGCTGTAGAAATGAAATTAATTTTGTCGCATGTTTTACTTCATTACAAATCGAACTTAAATGTTGTTGTCTGTTTAACAATTAGTAACATTTTTCTTTGTTGTTGTTGTTGGTTTTTGTTGTATTTCAAGATAAAGAACAAATGTTTACTATGACAACATGTAGGTGGCAATCGTTTTTCAAATTGGAAGCATAACTACCATAACATACAGAGAGATAAAAATGGCTTTCAACCTTTAATGGCGACAGAAAAAAAAAAACAGGGAAGGCGAAGCATTTAGTTTTGACTTGACTTGAAATGTTTTCTAAGGAATACAAACAAGTAAAAGATAAAAAAAAAGAAAATATTTAGAGATTACACAGAAAAAGGTGGAGTACGTATAATAGATATTGGCATTAGAAAGTTGTATAGAAAGTTAACTAAAAATGAATCAAAAGCAATTACAACTTAAGGCAACTTTGTAAAATATTTAAGAATGCCTAGACATTCAATAGACATGCCATTAATTGTGATATTTAGTTGGTGGTCATTAACTCTTCTCTTCTTGCGGATAGTTCAGCAGACAGTCCTCCTACATATACAATAAATTATTATGCGCTTTCCCTATCCTTCCCTGTTAAATTAAATTGCAATTCCACTTACATTGTCTACAATGGTATCTCTACATACGCTTCAGAACAAATTTAATTTTAATTGTAAATTATTTTTTTAATTAAAATGTCATTAAAAAATAATGCCGCATTAATAAGGCGCTCAGCTTATTTAAGCAACAATATTGGATACACAATTTATAACGAATCATGCTTTAAATTTATTTGTCGTTGCCCTCTATTCCTTCATAGCTGTTTATTTAAAAAATAGAAAACAAAAAAAAGAGGAAAATTTTTTGCAATTATTTTGCTATTTCAGAGCTTCTTCTACCCTTGCTTCCTCGTAAGCTCTATTAATGAACTTGTTTGTATACAATGTTGCTATACATGTTTCATGCAAAATATTTACAAATGTTTCTTGGGTTGTTTTTGTTTTTGTTTTTGTTGTATTTGAATTTCTAATTTTTTATTGACAAACACAGTGTTTTTCCTTTCTTCTTGAAATTATAAAAACAAACTAAAGTAGACGCAATTAAATTTAATTTGATTAAATTGTGTGTATTGCAACACAATTGCAACAATGTTTACGGGAAAGACCATAAATGTGTAAATTAGCTTCAAATTGATTAATTGTATTGATATGTTAATAACAATAACAATGAACAATACAATATAAATAAATACTTAGAAAACATCGAAGTTCGCAATCGATTTGTATTTGAACTTAGTTTGAGGTGTGGCGAAAACAAATTAGAGTTGAAGTCACATACCGTAACATGGTAACTGTAATCCAAGTAACAGTTTAATTTATTATGAAGGTATTTCCGCAGTTATTTTGAAAAATATAAAACGTTTACAGAGCTGATAAACTTGATAGTTTTGGGCACAGGCATCCCAGTCTCCCATTAATTATCTACTTCTGGAATCTCTTTAAAAACCTTCAGGGTTCGATTCCGCCTTATCAGAGAGGCGTGTAGGGCAGAATACATATGTACATACATACGTTCTTACAACCCTTTAGTCAGGCTTACAACTTAGTTTCTTACACCACTTGTGTTGTGTGTATTAATTTTGTACATGAGTGGCAGGACCTACAGTTTAAATTCGATTCCGAACTACAGATTTTTGAGAAACTTTTCATGACAAAATTATTTACTCTCACAGAGTTTTTGCAGAAATTTTTTTCATATTTAATTAGTTGGGGATGTCTAACCTGGGGATTGAATCGGGTGCTCATGTCTAATTAGCCAACACACTATCTACTAGACTCTGGCAACTTTAGGGGCGGGCAGAATGCTGCAGAAAATTTGTCTAAAACTACATAGGGGGCGCTGAAAAACCCTGAGGGAATTCAACCCTCCATTGCTAGATGGACGTTTTGGAAGTCGGTCCAAATGTCGCAGAAATAATGGTTAAATCTGGAGAAGGTCCACTAAAAAGTCTGTTTATAGTCCTAAGGAGGAAACTCAGTGTGTTTATCGAAGTCATTACTAGATATTGCATTAGAGGCACTCATGCAAGGCACATCAATCTTGGACACATGGCAAATGACTTCTACAGAAGCTGTAAAGTTGAGAAATGGTTATTCACTTATGGCATACATATCCAGCGTTATTTTGCAAGAGAAATTGTTACCTTTCTGCCAACTACATGATATGATAGATATCGTCAGCCGCTTCATCAGAAGCTTTGAATGCTTCAGAGATTAGAAGAAAATATAAAACTGTGGTATCACAATGGGCCTTTCGTAGCCAAAATGTATCGAACCAAGCCCCTTGGGTGGACAGCCACCATCACCACCACCAACCTACATATGCTTACCGCATATTTAATGCACTAAGTACGAGTAAGGGCCCTCTGTATGAACAAATTTAACACATACTATGTCAGTTAAGCTTGAAGTAAGTAATACGGGTTAGTCTATACAGCAAGATATCATTATTTAGGCGTTAATACAAATACTTTTATATTTGGAGGGGGAGAAGGCAGAGTTTAGTTGTCATAGTCTAGTAGGTAGTTCGTTGGCTTATTAGACGAAAGGCCACGGTTCAAATTCCCGGTCAGACATCAAAAAATATTTCTTAGGCGACTTTCTCTCAGCAGATTTTTTAGCAAAAACTCTGTGATTGAAATAAAATTGCCATGAAAAGTTTCTCAAAAATCTGTTGTCCGGAGTCGACATTAAACTGTAGCTCCCGCCACTCATGTATTAAATTAATGCACACATCATAAGTGGTGCTACGAGAAGCTAGGTTGTAATCCTGACTAAAGTGTTGTAATAACCAATCATGTGTGTATGCATGTATGTATGTATGCAGCCAGAAATTATCACTGTAAAGTTAATCCAAGTACTTTTAGTGATAGTGCAGGCAGGCAGATCACAATAACTGACGACATTATTATGAGGACAGAAGGGCTATTTTCTGTAGCGCATACATTGCAATGATCTACAGATCTTACCACAACCAGTTTCTTTAAATTTTTTAATAATCTTGTGATTTCATTGCGCAAACAGTTGATTGTAATAACGACAGCCACCTCGTTATGCTCAGAAAGAGAGCACATCACTTTTGTATAATTTTCAATTACTCACTGCAGTTCAGTTTAGCAAGATCAGTTCCGTTTAAGTCAAGTTATTTCATAAGTCAACTGTTTTGGTTTAAACTTTTCAAATGTAAGACACAAATGACCAACGACCTTTTAAATAAACCTCTTTCACTTTGCAGACACTGTACCCCAAAAACAAAAACAAAAAAAAAAAACAAAAATTTTGAACATACTCATGCCTATTTTGTCTTTAAACAATTTCTCAATGAAAAAGTTTTGTTCATTCATTCGTCTAAAGCATGAACAAAAAGCAGCAAAATCAGGCAAGCTAGTCATTCATACCAAAAAAACAAAAACAAAAACAAACAAAAAATCAATACGTTTCATACAAAATCTGATTTGGTACATCCGGTCGCGATTGTTAATTTTTTTTTTTTTTTTTGTTCGCCACCTTGAAAAAATTTGGGTCCTCCCATAGTCATTGTCACTTATTTTTTGTTGTTTTTCTTTTTTTTGTTGCAAACGTTATAGATGTTGTCGGTTATAACAACAGTTCAATGCAGCAGTAATACGAGTACAACAACAACAACAATAACAAAAACAACATAAATGTTGCATTTGTTTTTATGGCAAAGAGGACACCAACAAACGCTTCCTGCGTACAAACACAGTCAGTCGTCTGACTGCTACAGTCTGTCCATGCGAGTCTCAATGTACGTCTCTCTGTCTATGCAAGTTGCTTGGTGTGTCCAGTGTAGTGTTACTCATAAAACATTTAACTACTGTTGCTGGCCTGGCTGGCTAGCTGGCTGGCTGGGCTGTCTGTTGTCTGTGAATTTAGTTTTGTCGCTCTGTGTTACTTTTACTGTTTTCCTTGCTGTTGTTTGTTGCTCTTTTGCTGTTGCTGTTGCTATTGCTGCCGTTATTGTCTGTGTTGTACACTTTTAGTAGAGTAGAGTGTAAAATTGCCCGTTTTTTTTTGCGATT
>QOCX01003293.1:0-16129 GCA_005959815.1 Sarcophaga bullata | reverse complement strand
GAGATATTTCATTATTAAACAGGGAAAACTATAATTTTATAATAAAAAATAAATATAAACACTACCTACATAATGTAATAGTCTTTATTTTTATTTTAGTTTTTAGAAGTTAATAATGAAATAAATTATAATATACTTTTTTTTAAATGTGCAACTTTATTTAAAGAGAATTCCACATACAGATTAACATAACATAAGAACAAAATTTAAATTGTATTTATAATATCAATTAGCAATTTAAGATTGACAAGTTATTAACACTGCTAAAAAGATGTCACTTAAAAATGTAAGAAAATTAAATTTTTACACATTCTTACGTTAAGGTTACGTTACATTACATTTCTAAAACCATTCAGATTGCTTTATACATAACAAAATCGAGCAGCTGTTTTTTACGGTTGCGGTTACATTCCGTTACGGTCGAGCAACTGAGTCTTAAGGATACTCTCTCACATTGGCATACTGGGAAATTAATATGATGACAGAGAATTTAAAAATGCTTTAGAATTACACCATATAAATTAAATTCCATGTTTACAAAAGGCTATAAGAAACCCTTTTAAAATGATGAGAAGGCGGGCAAATGGAACAACTATTAGACTACTAAAATATAAACTGCATAATGATTGCCCGCTTAAGGGTTGGAAAATGCATCTTTAACACCAAACATTACTTTGAGAAGACTGATTCTCCTAAATGCACTAACTGCGATGAAATACTAACTGTACCTCATATTCTTACTAGCTAGCCCTATTTCAAAGAAGGATGGATCACTGGAGGAGATTCTTGACTGTAGAAGAACGGACTATATTAAAAGAATATTAAAATGTTTGTAGAAGCATAACATCGTGGACGTTTTGATTCCATATTATAATTTCTAACTTAAAAAATCATATTTAAAATTCATTTTAGTTTCTAACCGTTTATATTCTTATTTTTATTATTATTATTGTTATTATTATTCTAATTACATTGTTGGAATGTTTACAACTTAATCTCTGTGCATACTTCTCTGAATATTCCAGTAAATGTTTATCTAGATCTATGTAAATATGTTTATATACTATTGTAGCTAACTACAAGAAAGAACTTATACAGTATGAGACATAAGAAAGCATTTTCGGTCATTGTGGGTACCCAGATCATAAGCGTAGATCTTGCACAGAAGGCTGAAAATGTTTTAAGCACAGTATAAGTGGTCATATGGTAAAAGATTGTAAAACACATAAGATAGATGAAGTGAATTGTTATAATACCTAAAGGTGTTATAAAAGTTAACTCTATTTCAGTGGAATTTTAGTTAAACACAATCTTGTCGTGCCTAACAGCGTCGTGTCGAATCTGACATTTTAAAAAGGTTTCGTTACACGTCCGATAAAAAAGGCTACACAACGGCTATTTAATTCCTGCATAGAAAAGTGTTGAAAGTAATCAACAGTAATATTAATGCAGAAACTTGTTTTTTTTTAATAAATTTTCCCTATAAGATGTAAAAATTAAAAAAATAATTATGTACCTGTAGTAATGCTTCTAAGTTCTGTTAGGTTGAAGATAGAATTTGAGAAAATACACAATTATATGTCGCTTGCCACCACCAAAGAAGAAAATTGTCGAAGAACAAGTCGAAATTTGGTTAAAACAAGGTATTATTTGAAAATAAATATTGCAGTGGTGTAGTATTTGCAGACAAAAAGATGGCTCTAAACGAATGTGTATAGAGTTTAGAAAAATAAGGTTCCACACATGGAAAAATTGATTGACTGTTTATAAGAATCATCATTCAATACGCCTTTTTACACGTTCTTGTTGAAGAGGGAAGCAAAAAGTTTGCTGTATTTGTTACAAAGCAAGGAACTTTCGAGTTTAATTATGCACCATTTGATTTTTGCAACTCATCAGCAGTGTTCGTGGGATTTGTAAACACAATTTTTATGGATAATATTAGTTTTTATTCTGTTGATGGAGATATTGGTATTAATTACCTGGAAAAAGGGAAGGGCTGCTCAAAATAATAATAAATAATTGGAGATAAATCGCAAAAAGTAAGTAACGTAAAGTAAATTTTATGGGAATGATAATTAAAAATGGTAAAGGCCTAGTAATGATAAACTTAGAGCCATAAAACAATTTCGAGAACCATTTAATATTAAATGTATTTCTTGCCCTTACTGTTTTTTTAGAAAGTTTATTAAAAGTTATTTGATTATAGGTATTCCACTAACTAACTAACTAACTAGTACTAAGATTTTGTTCACGAGATGTTAAAGCAAAGTTGTATATGGACAAAAATTTGATTAAAAATATCAAAATTATATAGCTATAATTTGGAAATAAGTGCGCTTATTTGGTAACGAAGAAACTGCGACGTTATCTCCTAGGAATGAAATTTGATTTAGCAACTGACTGACTGTTTAGCCTTCAAATAAACATGCAGACTAGATGAACTACAGACTTAATTAGTCGACTGTAACGTAATGTAGCTTTAATGTAACAGTACGTATATTTTACGTAAAAATGTAAATGCGAGTATATAACGTAAAAACGTGTCATATGTTTTTAAATAAATAAACCATGAAACTAATATTAAATGTCGTTTATTTTAATTTTTTCCAACACTATCTTATTTTTTCAAACATGTTTTATTTTAATTCGAGGTTTTATTTTTAAATTTCGTTTTCACAACTTTTATTTATTTTATTTCTTTTAATGTGGCGCCTTGACATTTGCTTTAACTCGGCTGTTAATTCAGAGTTATCACCACAACATTTTTAGATCCATTTTAACGATTTTAAATTTATTTAAAAGTTCTATGTGCTGTTTTGCAATGCGTCGCCACTTCACATATATAATACGGCTCTATTTATTAACCGTTGGACCACCTATGTATATGTAACGCGGCATATACATATTTAACATTAGACCTACATGGCCTATATGTCATATGTATAAATTTCAAATACAGAAGTTAAGAGACATGAATTATATTTACCCGCCAGCTCTACACTAAGATTTGACGCATTAGCATATAACACAACTACATGTCGCCAGAGTGTGCAAAAAAGAAAAAGAAAAAAGTAGTAATTTAGCAAATAAACAGTAGAGAGATGAATATGATAACGTAGGGTACACTTTTCCCATCCCTTGATCATCTGAACACCAAAGACAGACATAATACCTATAGTTTTAGATCTGTCCCATAAAGAAAATACAAAGGTTACTTATATGCACACATCCTGGTCAAGGATATCATTCCCCATTAAATAATTTAGTGTTTCATATTCATTGAATATATCTTTCAAAATGAAAAGATTTAAGAAAATATACTTAAAAATTACATTTAAAGAAAAAATATTAGAAAAGAATAAGAATTTAATAAAAATTTATATTTAATGTAAATAATTATCAAAATAGGTTAGAAAATTCAAAAGGGTTTAATATTAAAAATAATTCATTATATAGATATTTGACAGTACATATTTAATTAATACTTCAGGTTATAATTTTCTTTAAGGTTAAAAAAACACTTAGAATATAAATATAATAATTATACAAATATAAAATTATATAGCAATAACTTTAATTCAATCATTTTTAGGTTTTAATTTTAAATATGTTATACTTGATTTATGATTTGAACATTTTGGTTTAAGGTTATATATGAAGATAAATGATAGCGAGCTTTAATACAATTAATTACACAATTAAAAAAGGATTACGAAGACTTAAATAAAATTTAGATTTAGAGAATTTATAATTTGAATTTAAATCATTCTTTTAAAATTTAAGAAAATTTAGTTGGTAATTATATAAATATTATATGAAGAGAACAAGATTATGTGATTAATTAGAAGTCCATGTGTTTCTAGAAACTTCTTATGACGGTTACGTTGAGTCAAGTTATGTTTGGCCTATGGTTTGTGGAATATGTAAACCATAAATTTTCCCAGTATAGATGATCTGATGAATGTTTTAGGATGAATATAAATACTCCTTATGGTCTTCTAATTTCTTTCACTATTTTACTTTTCCATTTTTTATTAAGAATTATAAAATATTAACAATTTTCTTTTACAAGTACTGGTAGACTGCTTCACTTTATTAGTTCTGTTTCGTAATTGAGCTTGCTGAATGAAATCATAATCTAGCAAACTTACATTTTTACAACAATGTCAATGTCAGATATACATGATAAAGGAGGACAGATATATGTCAATTATCACATGATAATCACTGATCTTGTTATAATTGTTATTATATGTGATGATACAATGTAAAGATCACAGCATGTAACAAAAGTTTTGTAAAAAAAAACAACACAAAGAAGTTAATAGTACAGAGAGGAAACAAAATATTGTTTTCGTAAAATCGTAACAGTTTCTGTAAACAAATAATTTCACTTTCACACAGATAAAAAGTACGTGAAATCATTTCTATTACAGAAACAGTCCAGATGCTTCAGAAATCTAATTTTTACGAATGTTAAAACGTAGACTAGCAGCTAGTGTGCTGAGTTATTAGATGTGCGGTAACAGTTTAAAACTCAGGTCAGACATCTACATCAAAAACGAATGTGTTTGAAGTTAGCTACAAAAGTTATATTCCTTTTTTACAGTGAACGTTATGTTAACATACACTGTTAACTTAACATAATTAAAAAGTTTGGAAAGGGAGGAAATAAATTGGTTAAAAATCGATAAAATAGACATAAATTGGAGAAAAAATGAAAGGAAGACGAAGATAAAGCTATGCATTTTACAAAAAAAAAAAAACAAAAATGTATGAAAATAACAATTTGCTTATTGGAGATAATAAAGCTGAAAAATCAAGTATTTTAACCAAATATACCCTCCATAAATTGGGTAAAATTCTATAATATTTAAAACCAGTTTTCTGACCTGTTGGGCTGAGTAGCTATTGGATCAAGGATTTAAAAACAGTTTTCGGTATTGTCGGGCGAACTTTGGGATTAAAAATTTTAAATTTAAAAAAAAAATATTTTAATTGATCCCACAACACAATAGGCCAGAAAACCGCATCTTTTTAAATTTTATCGAATTTCTTACGTTTTATATAGAGCATTTTGTTTTCTCGTATAAACAAGTTAGCTTCGTCGTCTATATCTCCGACCCCAAGGTTCGCCCGACTATACCGAAAACTATTTTAGAATTCTTGATCCAATAGCTATCCAGCCCATTAGGTCAGAACACCACGCCATTTTAAATTTTATCGAATTTTTCAGGATTTATATAGAGCATTTTGTTTGCTAGTATAAAAAAGTGAGCTTCGCAGGCTATATCTCCGATCCCAAGGTTCGCCCGAGTATACCGAAAACTGTTTTGGTACCCTTGATCCAATAGCTATTCAACCCAATAGGTCAGAAAACCGCACCTTCTGAAATTTTTCCCAATATATGAAGGGTATATTTGGTAAAAATACTTAATTTTTCAACTATATTATCTCCAATAAGCAAATTATTATTTTCATACATTTTAAGTTTTTCTGTAAAATTCAAAGGTCATCTAACTTTCATTTTTTCTCTAATTTATCTCTATTTTTGGAATTTTTAATCGATTTTCTTTCCTCCCTTTCCAAACTTTTTAATTATGTTAAGTTACCAGTGTCTGTTAACATAACATTCACTGTAAAAAACTTTCGTAGCTAACTTCACACACATCAAAACCGAAATGTGAAAATTTTTCTCCTTTCAGCAGATTTCTGTGAAAACTGAGTAAATAAAAATACCATGAAAAGTTTCTTAAAAATCTATCGTTCGGAGTCGACTTTAAACTGTAGGTCCCGTCGCTCATGTATTACATGAACACATAAAACGTAAGTGGTGTGAGAAGCCAGGCCGTAATCCTGACTGAAGGGTTGTAATGGCCAGTTATGTATGTATGTATGTATTTTTATTACAAAAGTTAATAATGAAACAAATAATTTTTTGTTTTTAAAATATGTGAAGTTCTATCTGAAGACAATTCCGCACATAGATTATAAAATTCGTGCAAATTTGAATTCTGTTTATAATTTGAGTTTTCAGTTTTGTTTTTAATATAGTCATGTTAACACTGAGAAGGGAAAATAAGGTAATTCTATTTTTACAAATTCATACATTCCAGTTACGTCACATTACATTTTCATAACCAACCGTATTTCTTTACACATAACAATATCGGCCAGCTGTTTTCACCGTTGCAGTTAAATTCCGTTACAGTCGGCTAACTGACACTATTCGGCATACGGTAAACATTGTTGATTTGTTGTTTTTTGTCGATTAAGAAAGGCTTAGCACACAGATGAATCACTGTAATCTACTATTGAAATTTTAAAAATTTCAAAATTATAAACTAGTAGGTCGAGTCATATGCAGAACAGTTGCGGGGCAAGATGTTTTTGTTATACCCCATCTTATAGAAAAGAAGATAATATCCAAAGCTTATGAAAGTAGATACTCTAGTGATTAAAAAAACTATTCATCAGTTAAAACAACATTAAAACAAAAAGATAATACAAAATTGTGTAAGATATATTCTTTTCAACAAAAACACGAGAAAGGATTTCTAGAATGAATTTATAAGGATTTCCCATTGTGTACAATCCACGTCGATCACTTAGGATGGATGGTTTTAGTAAATTTATTTGGAAAACTACAATTGCCGACGAAATAATTACTAAATTAGAATATATGCGTCTCGTATTTGGTAATCCCTAACGATTAATTGGTGACCGTAGCTTATCATTCATATCAAAAAGTTTGTATAGATGCTATTAAGGAATTAAACAAAATTATAAAACTTTTTTATTCAGAAATAACTTATTATTGGAGTTTTGTGTACGTTCTTTTTATAAATTAAAAATATTCTTTATGAATATACTTTAGCACAACATCTAGGAGATTATATTTCTTCCGGACTTTTAGTGATTATTTCAATTGTTTATGTATAGTTGAAAACATGAATGACAATAAAAAAAGTTATTCCGAAAATATCATCCTATGATCAATGATTGATTGCCTTTTTCTCATATAGCATTATACGAGTTGTAATCAAAAAATAACTGTTATTTTCAAATTTCGTGAGTTACGTATGTTAGATTTTCGCAATTTTTTTCTGTTGGCACACATTTCTGTTATATATGTTGACAACATCAGCCATTTTAGATTGTCAGTTTGTTTTTGACAGATAAAAAGGTTAATCGTGTTTCGTTGTGAAAATCGAACATACGTAACTCACGAAATTTGAAAATAACGGTTTTTTTATCACACCTCGTATATGATTCCTTACTTATTTATTATAAGACAAATACAGAAAAAACGATAATGATGAATTATGATATACGTATGTATATATATTAATATCACATATTATGCAAAAGTGACATATGTCCCAAATTGAAATACTCTTTCATGAAGTCATGATACATATGTATGTCCCATTGCGTCGTCCTTGGACAGTTTTCGTTCCATCGAGAGAAATCATCTTTTCACTACTTCGAACGAAGAACCCAATAATTTTTTATCAGACTTGAAAGGCAGTGACACTACAAATCGTCCTTTATCCTCACATTGTTGCTGCTCCTCCAGTTCCCAGAACTTGACTATCGAATCAATATTGCTCTCGTTTTCTATCGTTACTCAAGTGAAAAACAATATTATTAATGGAGCCTTTTGATTGATTATACTTTCCAGTTACAATCCAACTTCGCGAAGTTTTTTGAAAGATTAGGAGGCTCGGGCCAGATTTTAACTCAACAACAGATTAACTCGAAGAAAATTTCTGCTCCGATAAGCAAACCAATTTTTCGAGGTTTGTTGAAGCACGAATCATGTAGACCGGTTGTATTTGTAACACTAAAGGTTTTTGAACTATATCCTATAATACTTATATATATTCAGTAAGTTTTTTTTAATCCAATACAGGATCCATCATGTATTTTAATTGCTTGTGCAAACTTTGAAAATTTTTCAATGGCAGTCAGAGACAAAGTTTCTACCAAAAAGATATTTCCGTAAGCGTTTAACGAACTAAACTACCACCAAAAACTTTTTTTGCTAGCGTATCAAATGGTATGGTCTTCCAGTGGCAAAAAAATAAATAAATAAAAAACACGCAAAGCAAAGATACTTGCGTCTATGTTTAAAATGAGTTATTTGTTAAAATTTAGGTGAGCAAAAAATTAGTTAATTTATAAGGATCGTCTTTAACATTCAGACTCGTCCATATTTAAAATAAATAAATATTTTGTTATAAGTTTTGTTATTATCGAATAGTCTTTGATAAATTTTCTACAACACCCGCTAAGTTTTATTTGGTTTCTTTGACAGGAGGTAATTATACAAACATTCAATTTTTTCTGATTTTGGTTTGATACACAGTTCCGTAACAACCCGTCCAAAAACTATGTTTCTGTTTTAAGAATAACACGTAAAGCAATGATATGTCGTTGAAGAGAAGTGGAACAGATAATAATGTCTTCCAAGTCGACTAAAATGCTATTCATCAATCTGGAATGTAGACGGCGTCATCTTCAATCGGAATCCTATAGCTAGATAATAATAAAGATATTTTAAATTTCCTTTCAAGAAGCTTTGGTTTTGAATCTTGTGCGAAATTGAGAGTTAAATTTATGATGTAGGAGAGTATTTTGTGTGCACCTATTGCCATTCAATTGTCGTCTCACGCAAACTCCTCACCATCCTGTGCCGTCTTAAGCTTGACTTCGCGTATGTTCAAAAACATTGGATCCTTTAGCATAGGATACTAGGCTTGCGCGATCCAGATTATAACCTACTTGATCCAAACACAAGTGTCAAGGTAAGAAACTGTATTTTGTCAAGTAGTAAGTTGAATTTGTTAATCACTCCTTCCTTTTGTACAGGTGACGTAACAAGTGTGGCTTACAATGATGACCTTGGGATCGAGCTGATGATGTCATTAGTGTATATGCCTTACAAGGTTGCAGCTTCTGCTGAGGACCTTATTCAACTTCTTGTGGAGAATGCGAAAAGAAAAATATGTCGTCTCGTCTTGGGCTGTGATGCCACTGCAAATCACACCAAATTGGGAAACGTTGACATAAATATTAGGTGTGAGTTGATTTTGAATTTTATTATTCTTAATGGACTTAACATATGTATCGTGGGTAATACATAAAATATATACCTTTAAAAATCGTGTTAGGGAAGCTGTAATTGATATTACGCACTCTAACATGGATAGGTCTATGATTATAAATTGGATGATTAAAGAGGATTATTCCTTTTTGGATCACCATCTGATAACCTTCAAAATTAATCTCTCTAGTAGGTTTTAAAAGGCCCTATAGGAAACTGTGAAGAACCGACTGGATCAAGTTTGAGAAGAAGGAGGAGATGGTGGAGGAACATAGTGCTACTCCAGGCATCAAAGATCGAGTTGGCTCTTTAAAGGACATTTTGTTGACGTATTATATTGAAGCTGGTCCATTTACTTTCCCGGGTAAGAGAGCAAGGCTGGAGTAACGCGGAACTTTAAAAACTCCGTTGCTGTACTAATACTGTTTAACAAGGCGAAAACGTCGAGTTAAGATCTTGACTGGTTAGTGTACAGATCCTGTTTTAAAGATTATAAAAGGAAAATTAAGCTCTTAAAAAGAATCACCTGGCTGAGCTTCTCTGAAAGTATTGAGTTCGCATGATCTTGTCTAAAGATCCTAAAATCTTAGGCTTCATTCAAAATAACTATGGCACATCGACTGCTTTCAGGATAGAAACCCTAAAAGTTCTTCTGAACAACTATTTTTCCGATTTTTTGGATCCTGATAGATTTTGTATAGATAGGCAAACAGAATATTTACTCTTTATTTGTTTAATAGTGCAAGCAGTGAAAAGAAAATAACGTTTACACGACAAATACAAGTAAGAATTTATTCGAAAAAAAGTACTCCTAAAATGATGTTTACTTTATGGTACTACAAATACTTCCTGCATAAAATCCGCGTAAATAATAAGTATATAATAATACATGCAGTGCTCGACTAAAGGATGGAAACTTTTTAAAAATTAATTTATGTGTTCTAAACGGATAAAAATTTAAAAATTCTTCTCAAGGAATTGGGAAAATATTTGTGCAGAATTATAACATTTATGTATTTTACATATATAAAAAACTATTCTAATTCCGAAATTTAAAAAAAAATAAGATTATTTCTTTTTCGAAACAATTTAAACTTTTATGATTTTGCACGAAAAGGGTGTAAGAAAAATAACTACCTAAAAATTAATAAGAGTTCATCATGGTTACCGTTATATATGCAAGGAATCGCTGAGGATTTTTGGATTGGAGCGAAAAAAAGTTAATTTTTTTTTGCTATGCGAGATACTTTAAAGTTAAGTACTAAATTTATGTAAAACTAAAAGGTATTCAGAGTCATTCGTATTACTTTCACCCCACTCAATTGCCTTATATGAATAACATTCTGGTCCATGGGTTGGATTAATAACGTTGCATTTGATTGCATAAATACCACAAAAATACACCTATTACTTGTAAGTAGTTTATACTGGGTAGTGTGAGAAGGTGAGCCATCAAGAAGCAGCATTGATTTTATTTGCATGTCCTTTTGTTTCAAATATGTCTTGGCCTTGATATGCACACAAAAGAAATAACGGTATTTAAAAAAAAAAAAAAAAAAAAGTTACCTCCCTATTTTCCATTTTTATATATTTATCTTTTATTGTTAAACAAAAATCATAAAGATTGAAGAGAGAGCTATCAGTCTTATTTCACTATACATGCAGTATTTACAGTACTCATTGGTATCTGTAGTACTACGTGATGTTTGATGTATACATTATACTCAATGATGTCAGCATTTTCAAATAAGTAAGAAAACTGAACATCATATGTATGTGGCGAACATAGTTAAATAACAACAATAAGTTATTCGGTAATATTGTTCTTTTCAAAAATGTTCTCTTCATCGGATACTTCGGATAATGGGTGTGTATGTTATATAATTTTAAAAAGGTTTTCAAATCTAATACATCTGTGAAGGAGATTAGAGTAAAGATTGTCTCTAGCGGTGTAATATACCTGTGGGTTAAAAAATGTGCTTGTAGTGTTTACAGCGAAAGCCGGTAAACCCAGTCACATCGGCCCTAAGGAATGTAGACCGATATCGCACTAATCCTTTCTTTCTAGAGACACTAATTGATCTATATTTGGGGTCAAACATAGACCGGTAAGCAACAAGCTTACTTTAAGCGTAAGTTGGTTGAGAGCAGCCCTCTTAGATATTAATTGATTCAATTGAGTATTCATAATGGCACAAACTAAAGCAGCTGATNGTTGAGAGCGATCTTCATGATGTGACGCGAAATGGGCTACAGATAAGTACACATTGGCAGCCCTCTTAGATATTAATTGATTCAATTGAGTATTCATAATGGCACAAACTAAAGCAGCTGATTTATTATTATGACATTTCTATAGACATCTGGTAAAAACAAAGCTGAAAATTTTTAAAGACTTATTTTAAATCTATGAGGTCATATTAATTTATCAAAAAAAAAAATTATTTTAATAAAATTTCTAAGTTCGAAGAAAATACTTTTATTGCTCTCTTTAGAAATCAAAACGTTTAAAATTTAGGTGGCAAAAACTAAAGCAACTCATTTAAAATCTCTGGTACAGTAATAATAACTCATATGCTGAATATTGGACTGATCCGATCGAATCTAGGTTTATGGTCTATCGTCAAGAGTGTAACCAGAGTTACTCTCCAAGGGTCTACTTTCCCTTCTTTTATAACTCCTGGTTGCTAATATCGGTTTGAGATGTCTAGAAAGTAGGCATTTTAAGGTTGTGGCATATGCTGACGATGTGTCTGCGTTTTATTCCGTTGGCCGGCAAATTGTATAAAAATCCCAATAAAACGGAGCTGGTATTGTTATCGAGTAGATACAAGATCATAACCTTCAGGTTACCGAAGTTACGTGGCAAGGAGCTTCCCTTGTTTTTTGAGGTTAAGTAGCTAGGTGCTATTGTAAAAGAAAACAGAAGAAACACCGAGGAAAGAATGAAGAAGGGTTTGAATACTCTTTATTATTGTAGGTAAGAATGGAGAGTATCGCCTAGAGCTATTCCCTGGATCTATCTGGCGATTGTTTGACATGCTTATATTGCTTGGTAGAGTGCCTTAGATAAGACTCTCCTACAGAAAATCTTGGATAAGGTTCAGTCAATTGCTTCTTTGAGTTTCGTATCGAGTGAGGTAGTGTTATCTTCAGTAGTGCTATTGATACTTTGCTGCGCGTGGCTCCGCTTGATTTGTATGCCAAGCAACATACAGCATGCAGTGCCATTGGCCTGAAAGAATCAGGCGGCTGCAAACAGTACTCGATAGGACACTCCGGAATTTTGAACGTCGTCTTTTCTGATGGAAGGAACGGACTTTTGGAAAAAAACCACCGACTATATTATGCTAGAGACAATATGCCTGAGGATCCTCAAACCGAAGAGGGCACTACGGAATGGTGGGGTACTCCAGGAGCGGAAAGGTATACCAATCTTCACAGATAAGTCGAAGTTAGATCTCAGTCTTGAGCTTTACTTTAAGTTGAGTGAATGTTGTTTTTCAGGCAGAGATTTTGCTATCTTGAAGGTTTCGGAATTTTTTATATTTTCAATGAGAGACAGGACAGCCTGGGCCATTGCGTCACCCTGGTTGTTGATGGTACAGATCTCCCAATCTGCCACTTCTACGGCCTCATTAGATGGGTCAGTGAGGAAGAGCAGAATCGTTGGGGAGAAGGATCAATGTGTAATGTGTCTAAGAGTCTATGGCCTGCTATAAATAGTCTTGGAACAGTTTTGCTGCTGGGCTTCGATAAGACTAGCCTGAGGTTATTACAGGGTACTGCACGATTATATAGCTAACAAAGATCTGAAATAGATCCCAGTCAGACTATTCCAGCGTATGTTGCAACTCTAGCCCTTAGTAGGTTGCGGACATTGGTCAGACGCTTCTTTGAAGGTTTAGACTCTCTGTGGAGAGCCGACAGTAGGGCTCAAGAGAAATTCATAAATAGCTAGTTGAGAAGTGCTATAGGGATCAAGGTTATAGCTGCACTCGTTTGTGTTTTTGGGGTTTATCTTTTTCCTTCCGTTACCTATATCCTCTCTTTTCTTACTCTTCTTATTTCCCCCCTTTTCTATCTTCTTTGCTATCCTCTATCCCTCTCTCTTCTAGTACGCATTTACAAACAACATTCTGACCACTGGGCATTGTACTCGAACTAATAACAATTACATTTGGCGAAACATCACCTGACCTACACTATTTGTATTATGTTGAGATACCATCCCTTGTCAAAATGATTGCTTCTGATTAGCGTAAAACGCTGAATTGTACAATTTTTCTCATTAGTAAATAATATTCCTATTACTATTTGAAGGTTTTCTATAGCCCGAACTGAATAGAATTTACATTACAGCCTCAAGTGTGTCTGGATTAATTCACTCATGAATGGTTCTAATGGGTTCCGGAATTTTGTTTTTAAATACCTGTTATTCCTTGCTGTTTGCTCACTGTTTGAATTAATTCCTAGATATGCAGAATTTTTTGTTCTTTAAACTTCGAAGTTATAATAAAATTAATTTCATTATTATTTAATCATATTTTTTATAGAATCTATTTTTAAGTATAATTATTTTGAAATATGCCTAAGTCTTACCAGAAGTGATAGTCGTTAAATGAACAAACCGGCAGCAGTAAGAAACAAAACTGAAAACATTTCTTGCTCCAAATATCACGCTCAATTTAATTATTTGGCGCCAGATCAATGAACGAAATTGAAGAAAATGTTTGATCGTTATTTAAGTGTTTTAGGCTATTTCGTAAAACCTCAACAAGAGCAAATTTATTTACTGTTTTGCATTATTAAATTTGTTACAAATTCAACCTGCACCCACTACAAGGTTTGAGGGAAACTTTGGAAAAGTTTGATAATTATTTTAACACGAAGAAAGACCTAATAGAGAAGTGGAGAAAAAGTTTTGATCGTTACCTAAGTGTTCCGGGCTAATTCGTAAACCCTCAACAAGTGCAAATTGATTTACTGTTATTAAATTTGTTACAATTCAAATATTCACTCACAAGTTCGAGGGAGGCTTTTGAAAAGTTTGGTAGTTATTTAAACCCGAAAAAACCTAATATTTGAGAAATATAAGCTTAATTTTCGTGTGCAGAGACAAAATGAACTACTATCCGACAGAATTATTGTTGGTATGTTAAACACAAGAAGTGAGTGAGCAAATGCAGTTAATATATATAATCTTGTAATTGCAACTGATATTGCTCGTCAGACTGAAATTCAAATTCAAGTACAACAGGAATCATTACAGCAGAGAAAATTATTTGCAACGGCAAGATACCTCAAGAAAACTATGGTGTACAGCAAAAAGGTTTTCAGAGATGAAATAGAGGTAAAACTGTAATTATCATAATGCGAGATGTAATTAATTGTAGATAGAAAAAGTCAGCCGGCAAAGAGAAAATTTGTAATATATGTAGATTAAGATGACAATTTTTTAAATGTGTGTCGTAAACAGATGGAAATAATTTTTCGAATAAGGAAAACGTAAAATTTATTTCAGTGGAAATAGAGATACAAAATTCCGGGGAAAATGAAGAGTCGGACACATGATCGGAACAGTAAAGGAATTACGGGTGGATAAGTAAACGAAAGCAAGAGTAAAGTGGATTGTACGGTAATTGAAATGGGATATACTCTCAGCTTTTTGATAGATGCGGAGGCAGATTGCGTTTGTTTTCTGGAAAGAGTTTTAAACGCAAGTAAGAGAATTCAATGTCAACATACAAGGGCTTTAATTCAAGGATTCAGACCAATAATTTACTGAAGGTAAAGTTACTTTAGTGTATAAGGACAGATTATATTTTAAGATCAAGTTGATATTATTAGGAGGCGTGCTTTGATTCCACTTAGCACTTTACAGTCACCGAAAGTATGAACGTGGACTATTCGCGAAGATAGGGGAGTTTTTAGGGTAGGTTGACATTAAATTGATGAAGAAATCGTCTTTTTCGCACAGACGGTTCCAAGAAGAGTTTCAATTCCTTTGATAAATAAGCTCATGACCGTAGATGATAAACTGAAGAAGCTGGGTTTTATTAAAGGATGGACGACGTTACCGAATGTGTCAGTCCCATAGTAATTATGCTGAAGACCGACGGTGAAATAAGGTTACGTGTTGACTACACAAAACGACACATATGATCTAACTTTCCAATACCAAAGGTAAGGGATCTAACAGATCAATTAAATCCTGAGAGTGAATTGTTTTCTAGTTTTATCCCTATCATTTGGGCGCTTTATCTACAAAAGTTTACACTTTGACATTTCTTTGGAGCTTGAACATTTCATTTCAATTATACTTCAGCCATTTTTAGCAATTTAATGTGCAAAAAAAAAAAATTAAAACTATTATATAATCATTTTTTTATTATTATTATTGACGAACTTTTATTAATTTTTTATCCCTTATTTCTTTTCGTGCAGGATCATAATAAGTTATATATTTTTTTAAATTTTGAATTGTGTTTTTTTTAATATTTTTAAAATATATAAATTTTAATAACAAATATTTTGCCAATTTCTTAGAAGATTTTTAATTTTTCGTCCGATTAGAACACATAAGTGATTTTTTAAAAAAGTTTAGATTATTTGTCAATCAAATATTTTGGAAGTTCAGGTGTAATGTGCATAAATAATTCATTGCCGCAGAGGAATTCAAGAGGAACGTGCAGCGGCATTAGCACAAATTTCAAGGCTACATCAATATATTTGCATCTGAATCCAGGCAAATCAAATTAAATAAAATTATCAGACACCTTCGATGTAATAAAGGTGATATAAGAACGGCTTGTTACTATAAACACTTTCCAGTACTTATAAAATATGAATAAGATATATTACTAGGCGAATCAACGCGTTTATAAGTCCATTGTTATCAAGAAGCCGACTCATGTACTTACGCTGGCGACAAACACAGGATTGACGAAAATAATTTTATCAAGCGATTTAGTAAACAGAATGTTTTGTCACGCTTCACGAGGATAGTAAATGGAA
>QOCX01003292.1:0-14079 GCA_005959815.1 Sarcophaga bullata | reverse complement strand
TTTTGTCAGGGCAGGGCACATCTTCAGCATATACGCACAAAGCATAAATAAATTTCAAACTTAAGAGCCAACAAATTATAACATTTTGAACAAAAACTGCAAAATTAATCATTAAATATTACCACGTAAGGAAACAAAACCATAAAGACACACCAACCACACCATACATACATACATACAGAGCGTACATACACACAGAGTGTACACTTTATATTGAAAATCGAAGAAGAAAACTTTGTAATTTACGCCAACGTCATCATCTATGGTGCTGTGGTGAAAAAAAGAACAAAAAAAAAACGTTTGAAAGCGAAAAGAAAAGACTTGAAAGAAATTATTCCCTTGCAATTATCCATGATTTATGGAGCAATTATGTTTATGAAGTAATAAACACATGGGACATATGGCAACATATTGTTGGCAGTATGGGCAACACCAGACTCATAGTAGCATAAAACAAAAGTTTTTTTTCCCCTTTCTTCTTTGAGAAACTTCTAAACGTCGTGTCCCTTACATATTAATTATTTGTGTACACGGCATAAATGCATTCCAGTTGGTATCAATAGCTTTGAAAAACAATTTTCAAGATGATTATGATGAGTACGAGAATGAAAACGAAAGGAATTACATGCCATTAGGATTAACAAAGGATAAAAGCCGGGCAATAGGAATGGTAAAGAGATTAAGGAAATGCATTAAAATTGCAACCCTCTTTCCATTTTTGTTAATATAAAGGCAGAGGCCAGTGTAATATGGACGCAAAATTCAAGTTAAAAAGCTCGAGTCTTTCAGCAGGAACTTTCAATCTCTGAATGTTGATAATGAAGAAACTATGAACGATTATTGTTAAACCATGATCTGTATTTGATGACTCGGCTCTGGAGCAGTCGGCACCCGACCCTAATTAGCATTAAAAAATCAGTCTCAGTGAGACTTAAGCATCATCGCAATGTGGCTGGAACATCGTCGTAATGTGGCTGAAGCATCGGCTCAGTGGGACTGAAGCATCATCGCAATGTGGCTAGAGCATCGTCACAATGTGGCTGGAGCTTCATCACAATATGGCTGGAGCATCGTCACAATGTGGCTGAAGCATCGTGGTGCATTGTTTCACTGTTCTATGGCTAGTACAACGTCTTCTGCTCTAGTGGAATAAAGGGACTTGTTCCCAAAAACCGTATGTTCTTACATAGCGCCCATCTTTCTCGCTCAACACACCCCTTTGTGGTCGTTTGGCCAGTAGATCGCACACAGCATTACAGACAGAACTCGTTCTTTAGTAGGACTATCCATATGTGTTGCTCTCACCCTGCAGAGATCTTTCCTGCCACTTAAAAAAAAAAATTGCAGAAAGACAATCTCCATTCCACAAACTATTTTCCTAATTCCAACATAATGCACTGCTTGAGTAGGGGCCATCCCTTAGTGTTGGTTTAAGAAAAGGGAACTGAAAGTATACAACCATAAACAATGACATGCGTTCTCTGATTAAGCTCCGAAGCAGTTCGCAATCGAGCATAATTTTAAACCAAAAAACAACATCTTCAGCGATGAGGCCCATTTCTGTATAAATGGGTTCTAGACCAAACAAAAATGGTGAATTTACAAGAAAGCAGAGCCCCAATAGATCCAAGAGCATACAATGCATATCGATAAGATCACTGTTTGGAGTGGATTTTGAGCTTAAGAGGTCGTCAATCCATATTTGACATATGCCAGGTCATCACTGTCGATGGCAGGCACTATATCTAAGATTTCCAAATTCTTATGGTTTGAGTTGGATCTACGACATAAGGTTTTAACAGAACGGCATTGTACTTTGAAGAAGATGCTCGTTTTCAACCGTCATTGTCAACGATGAGCACCATAATCTGGTGATTTCCAACTTCTTTGGTTTGAAATGGTAAACGGTTTCAACAGAAGGGTGCCACATTTGGAACCACCAAAATGTGTAAGTTTATGTTGTTTACCGTCGCATTTGGTTCACATTTATTTGCCTTCCCCCTATTAGCTGATTTTAATTATTTATCTGAAGATTTCCAATTTCTTTTGGTTTGAGTTGGATGATCGGTGCTACATTTTCTGTTTGAAGTGCAGAAGTTTTTGTTGTCCACATTTCTTTGCCTTCTCCCTGTTAACTGAATTTAAATATTTTGTAAATACCAACCCCTACTGTAACTAAAACCATAACAATAATGAGTGAAAGTGAAATCCTCTGCAACATATTTACACCCTGTCTAAGAGAAATGGTCAGCTTAATGCATACTTCTCGTCAACTTTTAGCCAAGTGATGAGCTGTGACAATGAAACGCAGACACAAGTTCTGTAATACCAATAATAATAATCGAAAATGTCAACGACTTAAGCTATGCCATAAAAGAACAGAAAAGAAAAGCGAAAAAAACTTGTTAATCTTTTGCAGTCAGAATTCTTTTGGTAGCGCTGTAGCTGTAGCTCATAATTTATAAGGTTATTATAAATGAAATGAAAACTCTAACAAGGGCCAGCATTCAAGCATTCAACCGCTACCCATACCCAGCAGCAACAACCCTGCTTTATGGCACAGCAGCATTAACATACAGCTGAGGATTCATGACGTTACCCCGAAACCCAGCAGTTCTGTATTTAAATACGGGCACTAAGCGCTTTTCCTATTGATTTTAATAATTTACAACAAAAACAATAAGAAATATTAAAATAATGACATTAAAACTTCTTAAAGGACGCGTGTCGCAATTTAACTTGGATGCTATGCGACAATTTCCGCTTTGTCAAGGGGCAGTGGGAGGAATGGGGAAGAAAACGATTTAAAATTCTGAAAAGCAACTTTCGGCAAAATTTCTATGAAAATCACNTGCCATTGGAAAGTTATCGACAGAACAATAATGAGCACGATTTTTTTTGGGGAACATGTCAGCGTTAAATAAACGAGCGGAAATGTTTGAAATTTGAAAAATTTGTTTTTATTGTAAAACAAAGAAATTAAATTAGGTTAGATGGAGCATAATCGAATAAAATTTGAAAGAACGCAGATCCCGAATTAGTTTGAATTGAGAAACTCAATTAAATAAACCACAGTTGCTTATAATACCACTAATAGGCCAGGCATTGGTTTATGGTAACAGAAATAATCCTCTCTCGCTGAGAGTTGAGTAAGCTAGACCCATGAGAACTTATCTGTGCTTAGATCGACTGTGTTTTCCTTTTTAATTGCCTCTCTTACTTACTGAATTCGTCATTACAAACCTTTAGTCGCTATTACAACCTAGCTTCAGCAAAAATTCAACCCAACCGTAGACCATGTAGCTTTAATCTCTTTACGAGTCTTCTCCTTCAAAACTTTTCTCTCCTTATAGATGGATTTGAATGCATGAAATTAGTATAAAAACGATCAACAACTACACGATTTGCTTGCTCACTAGAATATTTCGAACACTACCTGAATATCACTTCTGACTTTCCTGTATTTAGGTTAGATTAGGTTAAACTGGCGGTCGCTTGAATAAGGCACAGCTTACTTGGGTCTTATAAGATCTCCTTGTAACATCTATGTTACGTATGACGTCATATATGGTTGGTATCTCTTAACTATCTTGAGTCTTATAAAGAAGGGAGTTTTTCTCAAATAATCTTTGGCTAGACTTTGGTTGTCACTAAAATCTGGGCTTCCTAGAGTTCTACTTCTGAGGTCCCTAAGCGCCCGAAAATTACGGAAAAAATGTCCTGTGGTCTTCTCTTCTTCCTTATCGTTGAAGCTTCTGCAGAAGTTATTATGAGAAATTTTCAGCTTCCTGGCATGATTTTCAAACTCTGGTCTCCAGAGATTAATGCCCCACTATCACCGCCATCAAGTTCCATCAATGCAAATGTTATTCTACATATCCCTGTCGCTCCAGATATATCTGGTGTCTGCACAAGTGAGTTTATTATCTCGTCTTGCTTTCACCAATAAATGGAGTTTTTGCGAAACAATTTATTTGCCTTTCTGCAGAGTAATGCCTATCCGAAGTAGAAATTCATTTGAATTTCCTGTGGTGCTAGCCTTAACATGTGCTTCGGCCTTATTGTTACATCCGATTTCTTCGTTTTAGTGATGGACGATGTACAACGATGTTATAAAAACACTCGATGTTTTTTTTCTTTCAATTTCCATCATTACTCTGTGCCCAGGAACTAATGAAGGTAACCGCAGAATGTCTCGTTATCTCCAATCAATCCTAGATGTGATGTACCTATCCTCTAGAGCTCTAATGGCCGCCTTATTCAGGGTAAATATGCCAAGATAACCATACGATATGCTTTGATAACGAATTTGCTCGCCGTCAATTTTAAATGCCTTTTTCAACAGCCTGAAGTCGCCGTAGTCTAGTAGGTCATATGTTGGCTTATAAGACGTGAGGTCACGGTTCAAACCCTAGGTCAGACATCCCCAACAAAACGAATGAAAAAATATTTGTTCGAAGACGTCCGCTCAGCAGATTTGTGGGGCAAAAATTCCGAGCGAAAATGAAATTGCCATGAAAAAGTTTCTCAAAAATCTGAAGTTTGAGGTTGCCTTTAAACTGTAGGTCCCCAATCAATCATGTTAAAAAAAATTAACACACACAAGATAAGTGGTATGAGAAACTAGGTTGTAATACTGGCCGCTGCTATGGTATGAATGCAGGTATTTAAAAGCACCCTAGCCAGGGTGTAAGCAATGCTGCTTTCGGAGAATCTATTCCATGAACTGCCTTCCCTATATTTGGAACCCATACAAATATTGTTTAACAATGAAATAAATTTGAAAATATCTGGAGCAGGTTCTCACAGAACTGAGGAGAAAAAAAAAGAAACTGAAACATCTGATAATAATAACCGACATGGCATGGATATGTAAATTGAAATTACTTTGCAATTCTGCTACATTTAAAGACTAGGGAAGATCTACTATAACAATAACAAAATACAGAGAGAGTAGCAATTGCATTGCCAATACAATTGCCAAGAAAAATCGTGTTTCAAGCTTTTGCTACCACTTTTGCTACAGCGTTTGCTGTTGATGATGGNAAAATCGTGTTTCAAGCTTTTGCTACCACTTTTGCTACAGCGTTTGCTGTTGATGATGGATAGTGAATTAAAATTTACAAAAAATAGCAACAACAACAATGAATAAACAAAAGAACAAAGTGAATATGTAAGCAAAACAGATATTTAAAAGCATAAATTCTTAAAAGGCTTATCATTTTTGTTTCGTTTTTTTTTGTTCGAAATGCAACACAACAGCTAACAAAGCAAACAAATAAAATCAAACCCCATACATGCTAAAGCATGCAGCCGTTGTTGTTTTCCATTGCCATAGTATAAGGGGGCTAAAAACACTACGACTTTAATTCAAGACACTCAATGTTGTTCCTTTTTTTTTGTATTCCTTTCTATTAGATGTTGGTTGCTACGTGCAACGTCTTTTTAGTGTATTGTGGCTGGCTGCAGATTTAACTGTATGGTGGTATGGTAATGTTGCAAGCTATTGCTACATTTATGTTGAATGTTTTTCCTAAGCTTTTGTTGATTTTTTGATTGTCGTTTACTTTTTTTTTTTTAAATACCATTACCATTCGTAGTCATCATCATCATCATCATCATCATCAACGTATACAAAACGTATGCAGAACGATAGACAAACGAACAAATAAACAGACAGACAGACAAATAGACAGTCATACATACATTTGTTTATAGTCAAAACGAATCAAGAAGTACGTTTTTGCATAAATATTTTGTAACATCAACTCTTGACTTGATTACTATTGCTGTTGCTATTTCTTCAGTTACGAGGGTTGTTGTTATTCCATGGGAAAAAATAATTCAGCAATTAAGAGCCTGAGTTCTACTCAAGTCTCAATTTCGTTTTGAAGCAGAAGGTTTTGCTTACAACTTGTAAGTCTAGATGACTGGCATGCTTACATTTTAAACATACGGTATGACAGCTCTGTTGCCTAGGGCACTAGACTAGACGCTAGTTCAAGTGTAGCCTCAATATGGAGTTCGAATGCTCTCAAGTAAATTATCTGAATAGTCCGGTACTACTGCACAAAGCAGTTGCATGGATGTGACATGTATTGCTGCCTTACATGTTGCAAACGAATGCGCCACTAGAAGATCATACCTTGATTCTGGCTCTTGGTCAGTGATACGTATAAGGTGGGCCATCTAACGATTTAAGTTCGAACCATCAGTAATGAATCCATTTACCCCTGACCAACATTGCGATTTATTTGGCAAACGAGAAACTGCTCGATGATGTCGAATTTGCAAAAAAAAATTTTCGGATGAAGCTCATTTTCATCTTGCTTGGTACGTCACTAAGCAATATTGCCGCATTTGGGGCCTAGAAAACCTTCGCCTGATTTTATAGAAGCTAATACACCCATTACGAGTAAGTGTTTGTTGAGGTTTGTAAAGCGGAGGCCCATATTGCTGTAAAAATGAGGACAGCGCAACCATTACGGTCAATGGAGACACCTATTCCGCCCTAAAAACTAATTTTTTTTACCCGCTCTTCATGGTATTGCTGGAACGATGTTTGGTTTCAACAGAATGGTACAACTTGCTACACATCTTATACCACAATTGATTTAATTGTGTCAAACGTTTGAAGTCGTTTGATTTAGCCGAAATGGTGCATGTCAATTGACCGCTAAAGATAGTGCGTTTTGGACACCATTGGACTGTTTTCGGTGGGGAGCCGTTAAAGAAAAGTTCTTTGGCGACAAACCAGAGGACAATTTGAGCATTTGAAGGCCAAATATACTGATGCTACTGCCGAGGTTCACGCCATACACTCGAAAAGTGCCATACAAATTATGTTTGATTGATGAAAGATACTGTGAGGCCAGCCTGACGGAAAGTATGTACGTTTAGAAGACCCAACGACCATTAATAGTTCCATAGTTTACAGGTTACTTTTAAAATAACAATACTTCACTAAGACACATAAGGTTTTAGGAATCTAAATACTAACGCTACCATTACTTATTAAAAACGTACAACCCTCGCATATGTTAAATCTTGTTAGTTAGTGCATGGACCACAATTTGCATATTCACGCTGGGATAAAAATCACAACGGTAGGAGCCTCATGTTCTTGTATAAGACAAGACAACCAGCCACAAACACCAAGATTTTCTCTCTCTCTCCAAAAAAAAAAAAGACACACGAATAACAAGAGACCAAAACACCACACACACATAACAACAGGAGTAACAACAACAACAATGGCATTTTCTAACAAAATCAAACATACAATCTTGGAAGTAAACAAACACTACCACCACCACCAGCAAAAAATAGCAGCAAGAAGCATATTGGATTGGATAAGATTTTCAATTGCAAAGCATTTTGGATTCTCAGGGTTACACCACAGAGCCAGAGCCAAAGCCAGAGACAAAGACAAAGACAAAGACAAGAAACACTAACACGATTGCTAGTGATGTTGCTGTGAAACCCCGGCAGTCAACAGCAACTATAAATGAAATAACATTTACAAATAGTAGCATCACCACGAAGAGCAGCAGCAGCAGCAGCAACAGTTAACAATGACAACGAGCAACAACCAGCCAGCCATATTAGCAATCAGAAAAACGGGTGTCAAAAATAAAGCAGCATCGTTTGCCAGGGTTTGTTTTAAGAAAATGAAAATCAACATTCAGTTGCATTGTGTTAGTTTGTTGTTGATTCTAAATCGTAGGAAAATTGAAGGAATTGACAAGAATCCTAGCAAGATGCCATGAAAACTAATCCCATTGCTGAAGCAAATATAAACAAGAACAGGGGAGCAGGAAAAGGGGCCTAGCAAGCTAGGAAACCATGTCTTGGTGTTATCAGTTTGAAAAAACCAGCCACAGCAAGATTAAATGAAAAGAGCAGCTCCTGGAAAATCCCACAAAATTCAAATGATCAGGAGGCTGGTTGGTTTTTGTTGTTTATTTGCTTACCATCATCGTCATCTTATGTTGGATGGTTGTTTGGTTGGTTGGTTGGTTGGTTGCTTGCTTGCTATGAATGTTCTTAACACACTGTCGTTGTTGAATATGACAATGATGTTGCTGATACTGATGATGATGACGATGTTGATGATTGTTGTTTATTATTGCTGTTGCTGTTGCTATTCATTTAAAAAAAATATTTTTTTTCCTTCTTCTTCTGTTTTCGATTGCATATTTCAACATTTGCTTGTTAAAAAATAAAAAACGGAAAAAAACCAAAAGCAAAAAACCGAAAATCTTTTTATTGCTCCAGCTGACTTCAAAATGAAACGAAAATAAAACCCACAATGTAGTAGCACAGCTGACAGTAGCACTAAGAGGACCACAGGGTATAAATAATCTTTTTGTTGGAATTTTTGTTTTTTTTTCTTTGCTTTCATACTTTCGGTTGCAAATTTTAAATGTAAAATATTTTAATTTTTTGTTTTTGTTATTGTTGTTGTTTTATTTGAAAATATAATTTGCTGTTACAAATTTATTCATTGAATTTTTATTAGATGCTACACCAAACACACAGCAAAATATACTCGAGTAACTAAGAGATTGTTGCAACATGACAGATAATTTTCGTTTGTACATGAGCTTGATTAAATGTTGTGATAAAAACAGCACGAGTTGCATTGTATCGGGAAATCTATTTCTTGAAAAAAAAACCTACTAAGACGGTGCCAAAGAAACTAATACAACTCGAACCACCTTTACCAGCATCATACTTGATTTCTAATTCAATTGGTCATTACAACCCTTTAGTCAGGCTTCTCCCATATGCCTGTGTATTAATTTCATACATGATGGTGGCCAGATTACAGTTTAAAGTCGACTCCGAAACGACAAATTTTTTAAAGAAACTGTTTTCATGACAATTTCTATTTACTCTTCAGAGCCTTTGCCCAGGAAGACTGAATGAGAGGAAAGTCGCCGAAAAAGATATTTTGTTTTCGTAGGGGTGGATGATCATAAAGTTTCGAATTAAACATGCCCGAGTGTTACTAGCAAGTATGATGCTTTCTTATTCAATTGTCATTACAACCCTTTAGTCAGCGCTTCTCCCATCATGCCTGTGTATTAATTTCATACATGAGGTGGGCCAGACTCTACAGTTTAAAGTCGACTCCGAAACGAGCAAATTTTTTTAAAAGGAAAACTTTTTATGACAATCTTTTATTTACTCTCAGAGCCTTTTGCCCAGGAAGACTGAATGAGAGGAAAGTCGCCGGGAAAAAAGATATTTTGTTGTTCTAGGGTGGATGATTCAAAAGTTTCCGAATTAAACACTGCCCGATTAGAATTCGAATATTATTTCTTTCACATGGCTGCCGTGGCTGGCCTCACATTAACTCTTTCGATCGAACCAATTTTCATGCACTTTTTTGAGTGTAAGTGGTCGTGTACCGACAATGGCATTACGTATGTTGGTCTTGAAATGCTCAATTGTCGGCGGTTTGTCGGCATAACACTTTTTAGGGGCTCCCACAGAAAATAGTTGAACATTGTCAATTCACAGCTTCTTGGAAGCCATTTGACATCACCATTTTCGCTTATTATACGGCCAGCAAATGTTTGACGAAATAAATCGATTGTGGCTTAAGATGTGTGGCAAGTTGCTTGATCATGTTGAAACCAAACAGAGTTCACATCAATGCATGAAATGTGGGTACAAAAAAATCGGTTGTTAGGGCTGGATAGGTGTCTCCATTGACCGTAATGGTCATCCACATATTCAAAGAGATATAATCCAACGATGCATCCGCTCCACAAGCCACACCAAACAGTCACTTGTAATGGATGCATTGGCTTCTGTAAGACCACGTGTGGATTTTCTAAGCTTCAAATACGACAATTATGCTTAGTAACGTATCCACCAAGATGAAAACGAGCTTCATCCGAAAGGATTTTTTTCGTGCAGCTTCTCATTGGCCCAATAAATCCAAAGGCGGCTCAAGCGTAGATCGATTCATTACGTTCTGTGGAGATAATAAACTGTAAGCTGTGATAGAATAGAATGACATAGGTAGGTAGGTCCAAGATAATTGGGGGGGACATACTTAGGCCTCAAAGAGACCCTTTATGTTACCACAGTTCTTCGTTATCCCCTAATTTCGAAACAACTCGGAGCTCCTGATAAAGCGATTTAGGCTGCATATATCAGTTCTTGAGAGTTCCTCCAAATTATCAATGTAGTAAGCAGCCAAGTACTACTTTCTTTCTCTTTGACAAAGACCAGGCATGTACCCAGCAAGTGAGGGCATCTCCTCTTCTTCCTCATCTCTGCAGCTTCTGCAGAAGTCGTTACAGAGTGTCCAAGACCGCGCTCGCATACGTACACATATGCAATGCCCGTGATGATCCCCACAACACCTGAGCGCGCCTCGTAAGCTCTTCTTCCAGCTTTGGCCAGATCTTATGCGCCGTTCTACCCGTGTCCCAGGTCGCCCATCTATCGTTGACGGAATCGACGTTCACAGTATTAATTATGAGTTGACATAACTATTGCCAGTTTCGGGGTAACCGATGGTTTAGACTTATACTGATAGATGACCCGCCCTATATTTCGTTTTGCTCTAACCTTGGGCTATTATCTAATAAGCCAACACTCTATATGCTAGACAAAGGCGACTTCACAAATAGCAATGCCTTTTCAAAAAGGAAAAGCCAAGCCTGATGAAAATGGCAACTCGATATGACCAATAAATGTCGTTCCGATAACCGATTAAAATTATTTTAAATTTTACTCCATGCCATATCACACACACACTCAATCTTAACTCTCTTACTTGTTGTTAATATTCATGCTTAATTCCCAAGCAACTGAATTGAGTATCGAATTAATTGCATTAAACTAACACAGCATAAGTAGTTGCATACATACATAGGCAATGTAAATGTAAATGAAATCATAATTCTGATCTGCATGCATGTAGGCAAGCAATCAGGCAGCATAATGATTAACAATACAACTCGTCTCCATATTATATGGAACAACATAATTTAGCAATAAATATTTCGATTTTACAACCACACTAGTATCATCATATACGATAGCTGATAGCATTTATCGGATTTGAAGAAGAAAATTGAAACTTGCCTTTTTGGCTCTGACGATTATGGTTTATGTGGTGTGGTATCATATGCTTGTCAACTGATAGCCGATAGCAAACCAATACTCAGTTGAATAGAAATTCAAATGAATTACATATCGAGTTATCGATATAAATGATGAATATTTATGTAAATTTGGCTACGAATAAACACTTAAAGAAATACAAGGCAATTCATGCAAATATTGGCCAGTTTCTTCCTCCTCCTCAACCACCCGTACCTCCTGCAGAAGTCATTTGCTCGAATGTCAAGTCTTTCCGCATGCCTATCAAAAGTTCTGTGGCTCGTAATAATCGGAATACCTATGCCTGGTAACATTTCACAGGTCTGGTCAGCAGCAATGCAATTTCCAATAATATCCCTATGTCCCGAAACTTATACAATGGACTGGATAGCCACAGTCTCAAGGATTCAATAACAGTTTTCCTCATGATCGTTCGTAATGTGTAACCGGAGATATAGGCGTCAAAGCTAATTGATTTCTTCAAATGCGCAACACAGGCAAAATCGGACTAAAAATGGACCTTGTCTGAAAAATGGACCTAGGGGCTGTATAGCCCTAGTCTCATGGATTCCAAAACGGGTTTACTTATGCTCGGGCGTTACTTGGGACCGGAAATATAGGCGTCAAAGTTAATTGATTTCTTCAAATGCGCAACATAGGCAAAATCGGTGTAAAAATAGGCGACCTATGCTGAGAAATGGACCTGAGTGTTATTGAGGTAGCCATATATATTATCAAGGATTCCAATAACAGCGTTTTTTTATGGGTCGTGCGTTAAGTGGGACTCGGCTAAGATATGGAGCGATGAAGTTAATTGATTCTTTAAAGCGGCTTCAGTATACTCAATAAATCGTGTTAAAATATGGGTACGTAGCCTGTTAAAAATGGTGATGCCTAGGTTGTGTCTTTGTAGATTAGCCATAGCTCTCAGATGGGATTTCAAAACAGTGCTTTTTTCTTTGTATGTGTTGGTCTGCGATAAGGTTGGACGCGGCGGATATAGTGCGATTGAAGCTAATGTTGATCTTGATAATGCCGCAGTTTAATGCTCAATAATCGGTTTGTGTAAATTATAATGTGGTCTCTAGGTATGGATGTGATCCTTAGGTGAACTGTGATAGCACTTTAGGTCTCATGGATTTTCCAAAACAGGCTGTTTATAGGTGTGCGTGTATTAAGGTGGGACCGCAGTATGATGGGATCGATGAAGCGTAATGGATTTCTGTTAAAGCGCCATGTTTTATACTCAAAATTCGGGTATAAGATATATGGCCTTAGTGGGGGAAGTGGATTCCTGATTGGACTTTAATTGACCATTAGTTCTCATACGATCCAATAGAATCTAGGTCTTTCTTTGATTGTTTTCGTAGCGTTATAGTGGTGATCCGCAGGTATATGGTCGTGCGTTAAGTGGGACCGCAGATATAGACGATGAAGCTAATTGATTTCTTTAAATGCGCAACAAACTCAAAATCGAGTAAAAAATGGACCTAGTGGGGAAAGTGGACCCAGTGGACTGGATAGTCATAGTCTCAAGGATTCCATAACTGGTCTTTTCATGGACGTGCGTTACGTGGAACCGGAGATATGATAAAGTGCTTCATGTAATTAGTTCATTGGACTTCAATTATTTAATAATTCTCATTGAGTTCAAATTTGTGTATATATAGACAGCAAGATGTGGTGGTTTTTCAGGTTGAATTTCTTAAGTGGATGACTCTGCGATGGTCTTTTTGTTTTTTTTTGTTTTTTTTTTTTGTTGGTGATTTGCATGGCTTTGGCTGATGGCTTGTATTCTTTTGGATCGGATGACTCGCAGTTTGTGTTGGTTCGATGACATTGCATAGATACTGTAATGAATAAGGAAGTGACCTATACCGCTTGGATGACAATGCTCGGAGATTGATAGCTCGTTTCGGCCCCTAGCTGGGTCATTACCCAACAATTTCCAACGATGTTCGTGTGTTGTGAAGCCCATATACGAGTTACATTTGAAGGATACGAAATTTCCCCTAAGAAATCCTTGACATTCATGGACAAGGACGGACAACTATGAAACTATGTTTGTTATGACTTAATGGCAGTCTGGATGTGGCAAATAAATGAAGAGATTTTCAGAGAAAATTCTGTTACTTAACAAGCATCGCGCCGATTATAAAATTATCGTGAATTCGGTTTGGAGAACACTGCTGTGGTCAGGCAACCTGTAAGAAAGTCACCCTGTGACTTAAGTGGTGTACCATGTGCATTCAGAAGGCGATCTAAAGCCATGTTACATTTGTGGCCACATATCGATCTATAAATTCGGGATTTTTATGTTGGAACAGCTTCAAATACTTAAGGGGGCGGCTTAAGGCGGGAAGAGTAGAATTACAACAAACAACAACCTCATGACGTTCTAGCCTACTAAGCCTATTTAGTTGGACCATAAAGTGGACCATAAAGTGCTTACGAACTTCAGGGAAAGTTTTTGTCAGAAGGACTGCTGAAAGGAAGTTGCTGGGAAGAAGTTCGAGATATCTAAGCCGGGTTTTAAACCACGGATTATTGTGTAATAAATTAACATACCAGCTGGATTGGAAGTTATATTTGACAAGATTTAGCTTTCTACCACTGTGTTAATCACTCATTGTTGTACCCTCCTGCAATTAATGATTCTCCTGACTCACATTAAGACACCGTACATGCCGTTCAAGTTTTATTAAATAATTCTTGTGGAAATTCATCTGCAAATTACTGCATCGAATAACAATAATTTACATCTCCTTGACTGCAATAAAACCAAAAAAAAAATCCTTGAAGCAACTGTAAATCTAAATACTGCAGGCAATAGAAGAATAAAAGAAAATGATCTCCATGGTAGTCGTATTGTGGCCTATATAATCAGTTGAGCAGCATCATATTTATATTTAAATTATTTACAGATTAATTATCAATTTATTTATGTATTTA